>JADGIP010000378.1:0-19750 GCA_016618355.2 Astraeus odoratus | reverse complement strand
GATTTCTTGGAAAATGTACTGAACATTTTGCAGGTGACGTCTTTTTGCGCCGCTTCTATACGGTGTACGATCTTGGTCGGAATGCTGTTGGCTTCGCACCTGCTGCTTAATTCATGGATTGTCCGTCTGTTTGATAAATCACTGTCTCGTGTAATACAGTTCCTGACATGCTAGCATTGCTTGGACTCACCTGTGTGCATCTCTGGTCCCGTCTCTGTGTGATTTTCCATCCACCGGACGTTTGAGAAGTCCGTGGATTTGTGGGGAATACCCTATGTTGAAATGACATCAGCGTAGTGCCAATTCAGTGTCACTTGACTTCATCGATCACCAATTACTACAACGTACCTTGCAGCTTGTTTTGATTCTTCTTCCAGCACGAACTACCAAGGCATGAACATTGATGATGAACCGCGCTCTGGCGTGGGGCTTATGAAGGCCGACGATGTGCTTCTCTCTACTGTC
This sequence comes from Astraeus odoratus, assembly GCA_016618355.2. NCBI lineage: Eukaryota > Fungi > Basidiomycota > Agaricomycetes > Boletales > Astraeaceae > Astraeus > Astraeus odoratus. The sequence continues at coordinate 19,285 of JADGIP010000378.1, read as the reverse complement.
CGCAGCTGCTCGTCGATGTCACCCACTATCCGCTTAGCTGAGGGACCCCCATTTTCAGCGAAGACGTACAGTCGGAAAAGACGCCAGTTGAGCAATACTTGGGCGAGACAATTGGACCGAGTGAACGTCCTGGGGAGCAACGACTACGGTCATACTGGGTCAGTTATATTCTGGTGTTCATGCTGTGAAAGGTCGTGTCCGACCGATTTCCAATCAACCTAGTTGCGTGAATGCCCTGAGTTGGGCGCGGAACGGTGAGCTGCTCATCAGCAGTGGAGATGACTACAAGTACGTCTGGACAGGTTTAATCCTCCCGTCCCCTGATGCTTAGACCAAGTCTATCTCTGCGAACCGATATTCCAGCATACGAGTATGGAGAATGGACCCTTCCCCTGACCCCGACGAGAACTATCCGTTCGCTTGCCAGTCAGTGATAAACACTGGCCATTCTCAGAATGTTTTCAATGCTCAGATGCTGCCGCATTCCTCCCGAATGTAAGTATAACGTCCTGATAATCCGCTATGCCCACACATCGCTCCTACCAACACCATACCCTCCCGTTCCTTCAGTGCGACGGTCGCAGGAGACAAGCAAGTTCGCGTATTTGACGTTGGAGATGGCGTTGGCCGCTCGCCGACAGGAAGTGAAATGACGTACACGACTGCCCAGGCCTGCATCCGTCTCCTTCGCTGCCACTCAGGTCGCACCAAGCGCATCGTTACAGAGGACAGTCCTGACCTTTTCCTGACTGTGGCGGAGGTGTGTCCAGAGCTAGTATTGGTCCAAAAACTAACCACATTTCTATATAGGACGGTACAGTGCGCCAACATGATCTGAGAACCTCTCATACATGCGCACAGCGCGGATGTCCTGCACCTCTTGTTAGTCTATCGCACGAGCTATCGACTATTGCGTTATCCCCCCTTACACCGTACCAGTTTGTGGTTGGTGGAGAGTCGCCCTTCGTAAGTGTCCCATAAGATTATGGAGTCCACCTGCCGTCTTCTAATGTAGCAAAGGCACACTTGTTCGATCGACGTCACATTGGTCGTTATTTGAAGGAAGAGTGGGGAATGTCCCCTGTGGCACACGACGCTACTACATGTGTGAGGAAGTTTTCGCGACATTCACGTGCACGGGGGGAGCAAAGGGGTCACGAACACATTACTGGGGCGAGGATGTCGGCTTTCAATGGTCATGAGGTGTGTGCGCCATTGTGGCGATGTTGTGTCTGGCCCCCTTTATTCACAATTCCTTTAGGTGCTCTTGTGTGGGTAGCCTGCTCTTGGTCTCCGCGGTCCATTTGACTAGTATAACAGCTTTCAGTTCGGACGCGGTGTACCTTTACTCCACCCGAGACGAACCAGGAAACAGCGAGAAGTCGGGCCAGCCATCGATACTGGCTCCCAATGTTAAGCACAGGAAACGAACAAGCACATCGTCTAAACCAGAATTGTCATCACGTAGCCCCTCTCCGGATGACGAATCGAGCAGGGTCACCGTACATTCTTTGGCAACAGAGACCGACGACGACGACGACGACGAAGACCCTACCGCTATGGATGATAATGAAGATAGTGAGGACTCCGATAACCCCAACAGGGAAGCCGAAGACGAGGACCTTACCATTGATACCAACAAAGACGACGATGTGCCGGTGATCTACCCTCGCATGCGGTTCACTGGGCACTCAAACGTGGAAACCATCAAAGACGGTGGGTGATCCTAAAATACGGCAAGGGCCGTTGGTCTATACTCTTCCATTGCAGTGAACTTCCTAGGGCCCTGCGATGAATACGTCACCTCGGGTTCGGACGATGGCAATTTCTTTATCTGGGACAAGATATCGGGCGAAGTGGTCGACATCTTTGAGGGAGACGAGAATATAGTAAACGTCATCGAGGGTCACCCAACCTTACCTCTCATCGCCGTCAGCGGCATCGACACAACTGTGAAGGTATGCCGCAACACAGCCAGTCATATTATATCCCTCTCTGATGACGACTTAGTTGTTTGCCCCGTCCGGTGGCCCTGCGAAGTTCTCCAGGCTGGAACAGGCGGGCTCCATTATGAGACGCAATGCCCGTGCAGCACGGAGGAGACTCAGTACACATATCCAGCTCTCCCATCTTTTTGCATATTATGAGAGGACATTGCAGGAGGTTAGGAGCAGGGATGAGACAGGCACAAATGCGGACGCCACTCAGTTTACGCAATGCGCCAACCAGTAGTGGACGTTAGTTTTCATCCATAATGCATGCATATCGTGTGGCTTGGGTCAACATAATAGAAAGTGGGAAGTGAGCGACGATCTCGTGCCATTGCGGTTGTTGACGACTCTGGTCCCGCGAAACTGCTGCATCCCGTCGATTATGATTGTTACTACGTCCGCCCAGGTTTGTCATTAATGTTGCTGGACCAGTTCCCAAGCTACAACCAAGGGCTCGTCTATCGATTGCAAGCAGTTGGACCATGTCTTAGGGCTGGCATGACTCCCGCTTGGTCGTATCCGAGTCGGTTTGATGATGACAATGATGAGTTGGGGTGTTTACGAGGGGTCATGTGTTTTGGGAGGGCTTCGACGAGTATTTCTTCTCAACCTCCACCACCACAGTGCTACCATCCACATCCTCGGTGTTATCGAGCTCCAAGCCTCGCAGACTGAATCGCTGCCATAGGGAATATGCTTGTAAACCCTTCTTGAACTCGTCACCGTTATGTAAGTTGTACTCTGCCATTCCGCTGTCTCTACAGCCAATACCACCTCCGGTCCGTCTTGCTAACAACCTCGCATTTCCCCCCCTGCTTACGTTCAGCAAGTTCAATTTCCTCGACTGCTGTCTGTCTGTGTTGCTTGAGTCTTTGTTATCAGTCGCTGAGGTGGTTTCATTCGCCTCGAAGGCGTGTTGCCTGCCTGAGCCAACACGTCACTTTTTGCTCCGAGCTCTTGTCCCACACTCTACCGTGCAACACATTTCAACTCAAGGACCATCCATGAACCCTTCTAACAACAGATCTCGGCGTAAGCGTGGCAAGCTTGCCGTTGATGACAACGATGGAGGTCTGGCTCCCTTGGTCTCGCGGGCGGATGCCGGCCGTACTGACTTTCAGTCTCGCCCTCAACATCATTCGTACCAAAAAACAGATACCTACATTCCATCTTCTACTAGGTCGAACTACAACATGAGTCGAGATGGCCCTTCGTCCCACGCTGACTCACAGGACCGTTTTTACAAGCACCCGTCCGATACTCATCATCGGAGTAGTAGAGACGAGCACGATACTGCCGATTCGAAGGACTCCGACCATTGGGGAGCTCGACAGTCCCATGATACACATAATAATAAAGGTAGTAGGGAATGGACTACAAGGGACTATGGCCAGGGTTTCTCTGCATCTTACTACCGTGGCGATACGCAGGGATGGGGTTCGTCGGACTGGTACCCTGACGACAGACCACACGTTGATCGCGAATCGCCCGACTGGAAGCGAGCAGAGCAGGAAGACGACAGAGGGAGCAACTGGGATAATAGAGAAGCCCCTCGTGGTCGAGGTAATCGTCGGTGGCAGAGCGACAGTGGCTGGGACTCGCGAAAGCGTGACCGTAACCAGAACAAACGTCCTCTTGACAGTCAAGACGAAAGCACTCAGCCCAAGGAGGACCGTTCTTGGGAGCCAGGGCCTGGGTGGCAGTCGCGCATTGGAGACAATAGCAATCGGAGCCAGCGTTTTCGCAACAACCAGGGGAAAAACAAAGGGAAGAAGAATAATCAAAATCGGCAGCGACAACGAGGAGATAGGGACAGAGAACGTGATCGAGGTCGGTATCCCGACCGTCGACAGGGTGAGGATACGTTAAATAAGTAAGTCCATTTCTCAATACTCGACAAACCAATTAATCAAGCCTTCGTGTAGCTGGCAGAGGAGGGAGATCCACCCATTGCCGCCCAAGCCTCGTAGTTCAGGGAAGCGGGCACTCACAACATCTCGTTCACGTTCACGGACACCCGACTCGTACTACTCTAGACGGTCATCTCGGAGCCGCTCGCGGTCACGTTCCTATTCGCCTCGACCGAACCCTTATCATTCCAGTCCTCCGAGGGTCCGAAGCCGAAGTCCACCAGGAAGAAGATGGGGTGACAATAAGTCAAGGTCCCCTGCATCTTCTTTATGCAGCTATTCTAACCACGGGCGCTCGTTTCGGCGAAGGAGCATATCATCATTGTCGTCTTATAGCAGGAGTCGAAGCAGGAGCTCCAGTCGCAGTCCAGATGATCGGCCGAGGGCAAAACACCGCTTGCCACCTGCTACCTCCATTAATGATATCTCTGTGTCGATATCCCAGACAACCATTGTCCCACAGTCAGAATTGCTGGGTAAGCGAGGGTCTGATGCCAGTCGCAATGGTAAACCCCATGTTAATGGTAAACAACGGGTGCGTTGCGTTTCAAGAGCTGTGTAGTCATTGTGATAACATCTACATAGATTCGCCGACCGTTGTCCCCAGAGGCTGAACGCCGAGGGACTCCTCCATCTGAGAAACACTCAAGCACGACCACTTCTATTCAACACAATAATTCAGCCGTCTCGCCCACTCCCATACGGCATGACCGTGGTAGCCCAACTAAGGCTCGCTTTGGTTTTACCAGGTCGGCTGGTTTCAAGCCCATTGGACAAGCAAGCACGTCGGTAAAAATGTTCTTCCCCCAAGATGATGAAGAACCGGAAACCAGCAGGACCTCTCCACGTGAAGAACCTCCTCCACGAGAAGTTCCTGTCAAACGTGCTCGCAAGGATATTGGTTCTGAACATGAGGAGGACAAGGAGCCCCCCCAAAGGACCATTTCCGCTCAGAAAGATGACGTTGTATCATTACAATGCAAAATGTCTTGCATTGAGGCGCAGCCCCCTCCCTCACCGGTGCTGCGTGACGCCACGAAGGCGCCCCCCTCACCGAAGCCGGCTGGGAGCGGTGATGTCGCTATATCACCAGGGCTACGCCCGCGTCTCCCTGAGCCAGACGTCGTCGACGGCTTCACGCGGCCATCATCCCCAACTGCGACATCACCCAAAGAGTTGTATGCGATTGTCAGTCAAGTCGGCGAAGGGACATTTGGAAAAGTTTACAAGGCCCGTAACACTATTACGAATGTTCACGTCGCCTTGAAGCGGATCCGCATGGAGGCAGAGCGGGATGGATTTCCAGTTACTGCAATGCGGGAAATCAAGCTTCTACAGTCGCTTCGGCACCAGAACGTTGTCCGTTTGTATGAAATGATGGTATCCAATGGTGCGTAGTATGGCTGACGGATGGTTTTTCCGCTCACGGCTTTCAGGGTCCGTCTTCATGGTATTCGAGTACATGGATCACGATCTTACTGGTGTCCTCTCTCAAACCCAATTCATGTTTTCCGAAGCTAATTTGAAATCGCTTTGCAGCCAGATGCTATCTGGCCTTGCGTACCTCCATCATAAAGGAGTTATTCACAGGGATATCAAAGGTTCTAATATCCTAATTAATAATAGAGGCGAGCTTAAACTCGCTGATTTCGGTCTGGCTCGGTTCTATCAAAAACGGCGACGTAGCGACTACACGAATCGGGTGATCACACTTTGGTACCGACCTCCGGAGCTGCTATTGGGTGCGACTGTGTATGGGCCTGAGGTGGACATGTGGAGCGCGGGGTAAATACTGTCCTGCCTTTCATGCCTGTTATACTAACATTTTGGTCAACAGTTGCATCATGCTTGAGCTGTTCACGAAGAAGCCTATATTCCAGGGGAACGATGAGATACATCAATTGGATGTAATCTACAGGATATTTGGAACACCGACTCCTGAGCGTTGGCCGGGGATCACGGAGTTGCCGTGGTACGAACTTGTCAAGCCAAAGGAGGTTCTCCCAGATCACTTCAGGGAACTCTTTCAAAGGTGATCATTCCAAACACAGATACTGGTTTTTTACTAACATAAATTACTGGTAGATGGCTCTCTCCTGCGGCTCTTGATTTAGCACAGGAATTACTGACTTACGATCCCGGGAAGAGAGTCACAGCTGTACAAGCCCTCGAAGCACCCTATTTCAAGGATGAACAGCCACCTCCGGAACTGCCTGTTGGGTGTGTGCTCTACTTGCACTCCATATGTGCCCTAATGTATTTGCAGGTTGTCCTCTCTGGAGGGCGAATGGCATGAGTTGGAAACCAAGCGTGAACGTGCTAAGAAACGACGTAAACTGGAAAGTGCATTGCAACATGTGGTTTAGTGTACTTAATGCATGGGACTCTGTATTCACCACATCACTCCACACACTGAATCATACATACACCCTCATTCTTTACGAGGCCACTGCAGCCGCCGGGATGAGCCCCTTCATAGCCATGTGTTGGACAATGACTTCCACCTGTGCCCTATTAGAGGATAACCGCCACCAGCTGGGCTCGAGACTTACATTCGCCGCTGTTGTTCGTATCTGCATGTCCCACCGTTTGGTGAGAGGAGCACCTGTATCCTCGGTGGTTTGCTCAACGTCGCCAAGACCTCCTGCCTTTCCCTGAGCATCATCTTCTTCTCTCCCCCCATCAAACCAAATGAGTTTATCTACTTGGTCGATCGAGCCCTTCAAGCGACCTTGTTCAATCATTTTTCGTGCCATTGTCTCAGCTGCGCCAGGCGACAAGTCCAAAAGCGCGCCTAGTCCACGGAACGTGATATTGTTGTAAATTTTCGAGCTCGCTAAGAGGTTATGCTCCATTACCGCACGATCGAGTACTGTCGAAGGTCCTGTGCGCTTGCTCGTGTAGGGTTCTGAGGACTCGTCCTCGTCTACCGTAGATGCAAGACGATCATTGGAAGAAATAGCTATCCTGGCAAGTTGATGCGGCTTGAGGGTCCGCTCAAAACTCTTGATTTCAACCGGTCGAAGAATGTGATCGAGGAACATCTTGGACAGAATATTGTATGTTGCAAGATCTGATGAACGTTCATCCCGATACAAAGAGGCAAGGATGCGAGATCGATTGGGTCCTGCGGGTGCCAAGACGGCGCAAGTAACAGCAGATGACCTGACACTGGTGATGAAATAATTGCATCCGTGGCCAACATCATACTCACAGGAGCTCTTTCCGCTCTTCTTCATCGATGTCTGCAGCCCAGCTAAGTTCATGGTACCTCATGGCAGCTTCCAGGAACTTGCGTGCATAGTCACTGATCCTTGCCTGGCATAACTTGAATTGCAGTTGCGTTTCTCTATCCGTCGTGGAGTGCGAAAGTGACGCCGCACGGTTGTAATATGTTTCGGCCTGGACGGAATCTTCGTCCTCGAGAAGTAATCGGACAATACGGATGTAGACGCGGAACTTTTCTTCGTCGGGCAACGCGCTGATTAGCATTGCATCTCAGCTTCAGAAATGATACTCCATGGAAACAACCCACCGGGATCCAGAATCAAGGGAGATACCCATGAGCACACGTGCCGCTTCAGTCCATTCTTCCTCAGCTTCAAGCAGATCTGCCAGCTGGAACCTAAGCGAGTTTACCTTGCAAGTTCGTTGTTTAATCTCACATAGTGCAGACAACTCGAAATGTAAACGCACTTGTTCCTCATAACTTACGATGCGAGGCTGGAGGAGGCTCAGCGTACTTTGAGTTATACACTTCCGTAGATCATGGTTGGTGATAACACCGGCACCAAGGCTCTTGACAAGCTCGGTGAGGACCTGCCTGCCTATCACAAAGCCCACATTCTCCTGGTTGACGACGGTGTCGACGAGAAGTCGGAGGTCATCGGGCATTGAGCCCTGATTAGCCCGACCCAGTGTTTCCGAAAGAAGGGCGAGGTACCCAGTAGTCTTGTCCTTTTGAGCCAGCGTTGCGAGTTGTGATAATTTTGTCTCCATACTGTGAGCCTTGGCTGGAGGGGAAAAGGGGGTAAAGGTACAACTTCGCTTGATCGATCTTTGAGCGTTCGGAGGTTCACTGAGCCACGCCACTCATACCGAGAATCATTCGATGATCATCGACAACGGAGCTACTCTCAACTCGACGACGTCAGAGATGGAACTTTCTTCATGATGAAGTGAACGATCTCTGGGTCAATAAGTATGTTACAGTTTACCGGAATCCGTGCAGGATTCTGTCCTTCCTGACAAAGTGTTCGATATTAATCCATTCCATCACGTACGTCAGTCTAGCGCGACACGAGGGTTGTCTATTTGCTGTTCAGTTACGACGCCCTCCATACAACTAAAGGACATCGGGGTCTCCTAACCCAATATCAAGCTCTAGTGATCAGTGTGTCATTTCTCCGCACCTGAAACAAACCTGGTCAACCCGAACCCCAGATCCCGTCTCACTTCAACATATATCCTGCTTCCCTTCGACTACATAGAGCGATCGCATCAGGTAAGGACCGTTGTGCACCAGCAAGACAGTGACTCCATATGGAATGATGCACTCGGTTGGCACGTCAGTCGGACTCGGCCCAAGGTTTCTGTGCCCGAAACAGTTACGATACCTTCGCGCAGCTGTAAGATATTAGACAGGGGTCTTGTACCCAGGTATCCGGCTGTAGCAGTGCTGTGCGCCATTTCTTCACACACGACACAAACCCAGTTAACCCTCACTCCAGATCTCGCCGTGTATCCTTCCTTCGACATATATCCATTTCTCCCTCTCGATTGCACAGAGCGATCGTTCCAAGAAGAACCAAGCAGCAGACAGCGACGAGTCGATCATATGAAGTAGTCTTCGTACCATCAACAGTTCACGACGTTCCACAAGTGCAAGTAAAGCTTACCGTGCTGTAGCCCAACGTTGATGTATGTAAGTTCTCATCAATAACCTACTATTTTCTCAACATCCACCCATAATGTAATGATATTTGTCCTGATACTATCAGACCCAACAAAGAGGAACAGATGACACAATTTACCCGGTCGCTCTCGTGGCATGGCTATACTGTAAGTGTTACATCTTCCGACATGACGTGGCAGTGAGAATACCCTTATATCGCGCCTTACCCGAAGATGAGCGTGGTGATTAGCAGCATGCAAATGCTTGTTTTTGCGGAGAAGTCGGTAACGTCGGACTGAGTGTGGCATATCTGTTAATAACAATTTGTCATTGCTATGTGCATTGTTGGGGATGACTGAATTGCTAAACACCACCCAGAAGAGTGTTAATTTGAGACTTCTTCGATACCCAGTAATGCGTCCCTGTAAGTATTTCAACTTGTACCCGGCCGTTATCACTTCTGAAGAACCACATTAATTGGGGGTACCCATCCGTCAACCAACGGACCAGAATACTACGGGGCAACACACAGTTACCGTGTCGATTGGAAAGAAAGGGGAAACCGACGCAGAGCTTCATCTTACCACTTCTTGCTTGTTAGAAGAAAAGAAGCAGCCAAGAAGAAATTACAAGTCATACTATTAGTTGCGCAGGGTGTTTTCAGAGTCCAAGTGGTTTCGCGTTGGACATATTCTATGCATTCCGGGCTGGGCGTGACCAACATCTCGCCGAATTTTCCAGCATATCAGCCCTCGCCTTGAGTAGGAGTAATAGTCTCTCCACATCCCATAGAGAGCGTGATAACGTTCTTTGTTCGGCCCCCTCTCCACCCGCCACGAATTCACAATCTATGAAGTCCGGTAGCTGCCGTATCTGAGCAACCGTCGCCTCACAGTCCTACACTAACACATCCGCGAACTCCAAGCTCGCGGCTATCACAGGCTATGAAGACCATCATTCCGGCGTTGCCGAGACGCGATTCTAGTGCGGCTCTGAGGTCTTAGGCCGTCGCCTCTGATGGCGACAAAAAGCATGGCGGCAGTTACCAACCTGCAAGGTTTATGTCACTGGACCAACACCGGGGAATTACCCCTCTTGTCCCGAATGGATATTCTGGGTCGGTTTCCCCAGTCACCCACAAGAAGGACAGTTCGATTATCAAGGACCGAAAGTCCAGATTCAGGGTAACCTAGCAATCCATTAGCTAAGAATTTAACTGCCCGGCGTTATTGGCGACAAGTACGCCACGCATTTTGCCACAGATCCGATGACCAACCTCTCCGAGCGAGCTACTCAGTAGCACCCGGGTACGAGTCACTATAGACCCCACACAAGAGTCTTCCAGTCGGGCATAAAATGCTTAGGATGATCAATAGACCTAATTGTATAGCATAGTGCTACATAGGATACGTAGATGCACAAAAATCAGGGGGGTGGGAGTAGAAATATGTTTTGTATAGTATTGTCATGCAAGTTGTACGATGGTTTTCCTGAACACAGCTGCATTAAATCTCGGGGGTCATGAAGGAGTCCAAGAGGCTCGCATATTCACGTTTTATCATGAAGTCAACTGTTAGGGGTGACTATTCTTCTTCCATTGGATCGACAGCAGGGTCAGATCCAGAGAGAACATCTCCAACTCCTGGCATGATCGTGTGTGGCGGAGAATCCTCGGTGGTCTCAACACTAGCAGCTGCATCCTTTGCTGCTCGTCGCGCTCTTTCCATCTCGTCGCGAAGTGCTTTCGTCTTTCTGTCATCTATGAAAGCTAGCTTGACCTGTCAGGGGAGTGTAAATCCATGCGCGAAAAGAATGGGCCGGTTGGACGTGCATTACGTGCAACCGCCTCTGCGGCCGCTTTCTCTTGTGCCTTGCTCTGTCGCAAACGCTCCTGTTTCTGAGTTTCCAGCTCGATTGCCTCCTTGAGTATTGCGGCGCCGATGCGCAGATCTGCGACATGGCGCGAGTTGAAAACATAATAGGGTTGGAACCCTTTCACCTGATCATCCATTCATGGATTGACACTCAGGTTCACGGTCTGAGGCAGTGGCTGAAAGCATTTCAATTTACCTCTGGCCGGAATCCCAGCTGCATGGAGCAGTCAATCGGCAGGCTAGATGTTTGTCTGAAGAGACAGGTAACCTGCCTTGATAGCATACTCCAGTGCGCCTTTGGGTTCCACCAGTCGGCGCCTGATGAGATCATTTGTTGGCTTGAATTGCTGGAATTTGGGGTTGTCCGGTTCACGGAGCAAATTCTCGGCAATCGTCGAGAGGGTCTCGCAGCAGAATTAACATAAATACCAGATCTTGGAATCGAGAAGCAAAGGAGGGAAAGGGCCGACTCACCTCCAGCGAAGCCAGGCCCGTTTCCTTCGAGTTTGGGCGGAAGATACCCGGGTCGATCAACCGTCGAAACTCCTGTCGTTTCTCATACTCCTGGGTGCTTGACAGGGTAGCGGATGAATTCTCACTACGGCGTAGGACTGCTGCTGCGAGGGTCTGAGATGAGGGTTGTTCTGCCATGAGTGGTTGAACGAGTACAAGATATGGTTGGCCCCGTGTGGGTTAGGAGTACATACCGGCTGGGGTTACGTTATTTCACGCCTCAGCGACTACGTCCCTAAGATCGACTCACGACGGGCCAGCCGACAATGCTGGACGAATGGTCACATAGTACACTTCAAACCGATTCCATGAGGCTATACCGCGCAAAGCGAGACGCTGCACATCGCATGGTGACCGCCAAATACACCATCCTGGGGTTCATATCATCTGGAACGTACGGGAGAGTGTACAAGGCCCAGAGCATGGACTCTGATGGTACTATGCATGCAATTAAGAAATTCAAACCCGACAAAGAAGGCGACGTCGTAACGTACACTGGCATCAGCCAGAGTGCAATCCGAGAGATGGCGGTGAGTGGTTTTGGCTCCGGAGTCGCTCCAGTCAGTCTGATGCCGAAGCCAGCTTAACAGAGAGATCTCTCATGAAAACATAGTCGCTTTGAAAGAAATTATATTGGAGGAAAAGTCGATCTATATGGTTTTTGAATATGCCGAACACGATTTTCTTGTATGTGATATCCGTCGAGAATGCAGCAGTCTCTAACGTACGACAGCAAGTAATCCACCATTATTCTCAAAATCTTCGTATCCAGATCCAATCTCAAGTCCTGAAGTCAATGGTGTATCAGCTTCTCAATGGTCTTGTCTACCTTCATTCTGCCCACATTTTACATCGCGACTTGAAGCCCGCCAATATACTTATCACTGCCTCTGGTGTCGTCAAGATCGGGGATCTCGGACTAGCACGTATAATATATCAGCCTTTACAGCCTCTTTTTGCGGGAGACAAAGTGGTGGTTACCATATGGTACCGTGCCCCGGAACTACTCATGGGCGCGAAACACTATCATAAAGCTATCGACTGTTGGGCCGTTGGCTGTGTATTCGCCGAATTAGCCAGCTTGCGGCCAATCTTCAAAGGCGAAGAAGCGAAACTAGACTCCAAGAAGAATGTACCTTTTCAGAGGGATCAGCTACTCAAAATTTTCGAGGTCCTCGGCACGCCAGATGGTAGTGTGGACTGGTTCTAGTATAATACATACCTTCCTGACGAATTCCTCTGTCCCAAGAGAAGGACTGGCCTGGTGTCCGTGATACACCGGAGTATCAGAATATGAAACGACTGGACCCGTGAGTGGCACTGTCTGGTCTGGCTAACGAGTAGTGATTTTTTAAGAGTCTCTCATTACTAAGATATCAAAACCGTCTTGCAGAATGGTGTCAGTCGCGCATTCGATCACCACATGGCCATGACCTGCTCCGTCGACTGTTCGCCTTTGATCCAGATAAGCGTCTGACCGCAAGTGATGCTCTGACACATAGGTGGTTTCAAGAGGACCCTCGTCCTACGTGGAAGTACGTACTACATTGGCTCTTTCTGTCCTTCTACTGTCTGCTCAGCACTGACGTAATCGAGGACAGTGTTTTCCAATATATTCCTACACCCCAGCTTCCGCCTCAACGTAAAATTACCCAGGACGAAGCACCATCTATGTTGGGAGTTCCTGCACAGACACAGGCACAAACGCAACCCCAAGCCCCAGCAGGATATGTCCATGGCCAGGGTCAGAATTTAACTCAGCAATCTCAGACCAATCTTTCTCAGCAGTCCAAACCTGGAAGCACAGCGAGCTTCACCAGCGCCAGTGCTGGTGGAGGGCCTGTACAAGGTTACACGGGTAATCAAGGGACCGCGTCGCGGAAGAAAGCTAGGATTGGGTAATGCACCCTTGACTGGACAAACTCATTCGCACGTCTACCTACTTCACGATTGTATGCCACCCTTGGATACTTACCCTCATTCATCTAGTTACTTAGGACTTTACCTGGTCCTTACACGCGGAGATTTGGAATGGATGGGTAGATTACATTATTTGTCTACTGTGGACACATCTGCAAGTGATAGATAGGCAGATTTCGAAATGCCTCGTCTCAAGACGAGTCCGCAAAGCTCGATGCGATTAGCAGCTGCAACTTTCAAAGACTTTGCAACGACTCGACGAACAGTACGCCCATGGTATTCAAAAAGCACATACAAACGCACTGGTAACATAGATACACGTACGGCTAGGATACATACACAGGTCACAATAAAACATCTACTCGTACTGTTCCAACCCCGCACTATCCGAGTCAATCGGCCACCCCCTATTACCGGGAGAAGAAAACCGGAGACCGGAGAGTCTCTCGAATGGAAAGTCGTCCTCTGACGAACTATCAGTGCTCCACACAACATCCCTTATATCTGGGCTTGGTGGCTTGTCCATGTTGGCCGCCGAAAACCTGTGTGCTGTTGAGAATGGTATCGTCAATGTCGTCAGGGACTTTGGGCGCAATCTCGCGAGAAGGTTAGGTGACCCAGAATTAGTATTTATGTGTCGTGAGCTTGGTGAATCAGGCCGCGTGGGGGGGTCAGGTGTAGCAGGTCGATTTCTAGAGTACTCGTCTCCATTAGTTCGTTCATCCAGTAGATCAAAAGCCCATTTGCGCCGAAATGAAGGTGAACGGAGGGGGTCGTTGCTATTCGGGTGTCCGTTACCATATGGTGTGGATGAGCCAGACTCCGGAGTGAAAGCGGCGGTAGGTCGTCCGCGTTTGAAGTACCAAACTGTGCCTCTGTTGGCAAAGGCATTTTCTGTATCGGTATCCATAGGCAGTGGGGGATCAGTATCATTCGAGGTTGTGGGAAGATGTGTGCCCGTGATAGGTTCTGGCAAATTGCTTCCGTCGGCTATTCCGCCATCAAAGTCTACTGCGCTCGGGCTTGATTTTACTAGTTGCATAGCATTGCGTACTGCTTGCCGGCCAAGCAATATTTGCTTCTCTATCCGAAACCGGTTCTCTATCATGTGCAACTTTGTAATGAATCAACATCAGTAGCTGCAGTTTGAAATTCACGGCGAAATAGTAAGTACCTTGGGCCATGTAACAATTTGCCCAACCCGTCTCATTCTTTCAAACTCGACAGGATCAGGATCACTCAAGATACGGAACCAGTCCTAGGATTCATGTCAAAACACGAATTCGAACTCGGCGACGCGGAGACGTACCCAAACTCGAGTTTTCGGCCATATCCTGCCAGAACATGTCAATGCTAAGTTTAGCACAGCTGGCTAAGATAGGACATACGTGACAGTTCCTTCGAAGCGTTGCAAGAAAACACTGGACCAGTCCTGACCCAGAAGTTGAGGTAGTAGTTCTAGGTCACGAATAACCTACTTGACTTCATTAATACCCTGAGAGCAGCAGAAAGAGCCCAGGAGCATGCCTTAAAGTTCTTGGTGAGCTCGAGTTTTAAGTATTGCTCCGCAGCAGATAGTAAGAAGTTTCCTCTCCAGCCTGTAGATTGGTTGACAGTTGAGTAAAAAAATATTCGTTTAATCCCTACCTTTTCCCTTGCTGTGAGCGACTGGTTTTCCCGCTGAACCTCTAGGCGCGAAGAAAAACAGGTGAACATGTGGATTAACTTGAGAGACGACTGGGTGGGTCACTGGCAGGGGCATGAACTGAGAGTGGGGCTTATAAGGAAGGTAAATACCATTGAAGTAAAGGTTGAGTGCTTGAATAGGGATGTCAACCCTTATCACGGAACACGTAAGTCTTGAAACTGGAAAAATGCGTTATGCACACCTCAACGACCCGTCCTTGAACTTGCTACCCCAATTCCATGGTATGATCCGACCATCCGGAAGCTTTTGCATAAGAACAACTGGATTCAAAATCCCTGGAACAGCGGCCGAAGCAAGTACTGCCGACCAAATGATGGTATCCGGTGCGGTAAGATAATTCAGCAACTTGGTTGGACTGAAGAGTTGATTAGAAAAGCCTTCTGGTGACTGTTAACAAACTCACTCACGAATGGCGATCCGCTGGGATGACAGAGATATTGAGTATCCGGCCCGTCCTCATGTATGCTTCCCGGAAAGTCATCGAGCCTCTTGTGAAGAAGGTACACTAGAAGATTGATTCGGTATGTAAGCCAAAACACCTCACCTAGTGCCCCAAATGACAAACCTTTCTAGCCCATGACACACTATCAAAGCGGGCGCCAGTTTTCAGACAACGTTTCGTCCATACTGTCCAGTGCTCTTCACAAGCTGTTATTTTATTAGCAAGCTCTGGAACAAGTAATGTTCTCAGTTCTTCATCTGTCCTCGTGCACACAAGAGCAGCAATGAGTCCACCAGCAGATGTGCCAGCAATGACCCGAGGTAAAAGACCGCCATCGAGAAATGCTTTGACGACTCCAAAATGATCTGAACAAGTCTAGATCAGTGACTCGACTACGTATGGCTAGACCAACACTCACAGTAGCCGAAGGATGCACCACCTGATAGGCAGAGAGCGGAAGCGCCAAGGTTGGTGCTTGCGCTCTTGAAGAACCGTTTCTTCTCTTCGTTCGAAAGTTCCACTGACTCTCGAATAAATCGAAGTGCCTCTTCCTGTTCGTTATAGTAGGCTAGTGGCATACTCTATCTATGTCGTGTAGGCGGACAGAATGAATTTCACTTACACTCAATCAGGTTCTTGGTCCCATAAAAGGTCTAGTCACTTCAGATTTACGTGACGTCGTAGTAGCGCAGGGACTCACTTCGCTGTAAAGCCTATGATGTTCCATCAGCTCGATGAGCACGTCACAGATGTACATGCATATCACCTGGCTGACTCCACACCAGCAAAATTATTTCTTATACAGGTTTCGAGCACTCCAAGGACCCCCCTTACGTCATTTTTTTCCCTCAGAACTCTCAGGGAACGCCTAACCTGATGAAGCACCATGTGAGGAACACAAGAGGAATGGTATCGATAATCTTACCTTTCTGACTAATTTCCAGTCGTAGAAAGCGTCTTCATCGATCCTTTTCCATTCGTCAAAATGAAGGTATTCGTCCAATGCGAGAGCCGCTTCTTTCCATTCCTAGATACAATTGCGCAGATAAATAACCAGAACCAATCCAATACACGACAGAATACATACCTCATACGTTCGTGCTGCACGCAGTCGCTTGCGGAGTAACCCCTTGCGACCTCTCCCTGACGGAGAGCAGTCAGTGTGATCACATGTGCATCACTTATACCTACAGGCGGTGAGCCATTCCTTGGTATTGACTAATTGCCTGATTACAACGTAGAGACCAAACTGAAAAAATATTACAGCGAAGATGAAAAACTGTGGGGAGAAAAATGATATATATCACCTCGCATAGAGGCTAGGCAAATTTGCTCACCAAAAGCGGCCACCTGAAAAAGAGGAAGGACCAATCTTGCCTGCGATCGCTATGCTTCTCTCTCTTCCGACGTCTGGATATAGGATCGTATCATTCAACTACGAATCCACGGAACAAACATCACCTCTTGACTTTGAGGTTGACGGGGGCAAAATCGGAGAGCGCAGACACCTTCCGGACGCGCGGACTCTGAGGGACCGGGGTACTTGGGTGTGTACTCGGCGAAGCAGCACCGTGACTGTCCGCCACATTAAGTTCGTCCGCGTGGAGTGCAGCAACGAAGGCATCTATATGACTTAAACCCAGGAGTCGACAAGGGATGAAACGGGCTGAGTACTAATTCGGGACCTACGATTCATCTACGTAGTCAACATCGAAGAGGGTTAATGTCTGTTTCATCTCTAGTCCATCAAATAATGAGTATAAGGATGCAAGAAACAGGGCCAGACGGAGTGATGGAGAGGAGTGAAGATGCGGCGGCAGCCTACTCGGGAGGATGTGTGATGTGTCATCCGAGGCACCGTTCCGGTCGTGTGCGGGGCGAGGTGGGGTAGTCACATGATCACAGATTGTATCACGTGCTTGGGCCCAAATTCGTGGCGGATAAACGCCCATTGTACATACTATTCTGAGTGTGTCTATATATGAGCCCTGGCTATGCCTTGTAAAACCACTTCTTGAGACTGGTTTGTCCTAAAATGTCTACGGCCCTCTTTACAACCTCTCTTTCCACTAAACAACGATATCTCACAAACTCAGGTGCGACATTCACTGAAGGTGCAGCTACGCTGAGAAACATCCCAGTCGCAAGAAGCTGCTCAAATGCCTGAGAAAATGTCAACGATGACATGCTCCACACCGGCAGAAACTGATGAAGGACCTACACTCATAAGGACCCCTCTCGTACACTTCGTCATCCCAATGCCCCCGCCTTCTATGTGTACAGGAGCTGCCGCAGATGCACGGAGTTGTTCCTTGAACGTTTCGTGCAACATTTCAAATGTGATCACGTCATGTCCAGCTGTTTTGGCATGCATCGCGGCAATGAGAAGACATATCGAGGGATATGATAACACTTGGCGGATGTATTCGGTAAGTGAGGACTGGGGGAAAGACATGGGACGTACGATGAAGGTCCAAAAACTGTGGATGCCATTGTGCTTCCAAAGCAGAGGTGATCATAGGCAACGTCGGGAATGGAGAGGCTGGCCGGAGTTCTACCACCACCCGAATCTGACCAATTTCAACGACGAGGACCAAACTATCGCAGAAAGGATGCTCACCAATACCTTCTGCAACATTCTGATATCACGCGTAAGAGCAAATGCATCTGTCATCGCTGCTATGACTTTACGGTCATCGAGGAACTTCTCTACGGCAAGCCTCCATACATCCTCCCACTCTTCCTCGTTGGTCTTGATAACTGCACAGAGTATTTTCCGGCTCAGACTTATCCAGTCGTGTAATCTGACCGGAGGAGCTGTTCGTAGTACACGTCCCGAAAACCGGCTCTTTACTCTTTTCTCAAGCAGGTTGATGGTATCTAGCCGAGAAGTCACCCCGACGACAGCCAGTCCTTTACTACCTTGCCCAACCCTGCAGCCTTGGACAGTATCCAGAAGGCAGTAAAGTAAAGACTGTCTGGCATGGTGTGCAAAAAGATCAAATGCATCCAAAATCACAATCGTGGGGCGAGAGAACGTCGGCAACATGGATATCAAGGCTGGTAGATGGGAAGGTGGGGGCAGAGATGTCGAGGGGACGGAGTCCAAGAATGGGTTATGTTCTTGGTCGGTGTTGTCGTCTGTCTCGGCCAGGAGTGACCTGTCGGTTTGCAATGATAATTGTTGTGCAACCTCGCGTAGGGCTAGCCTAGCGTTGTGTTGCAAGTGACCTGATAAACGGATGACGATTGGCTTGCCGGGCAGAGACTCGATAGCATACTCGATCAACTTCCAAGCCCCGTTCATTTAGAAAACTTGAGTGGGACATGACGTATTACTTACAGATGTCTTTCCGCTCCCGCGTGGCCCCAGCAAGAGGCAACTATTTCCTTCTCCTCGACTCACCGAACCAAGGAGTAAGTCCTGTAACTGGCGGTAAGCCGTAGCGTTTGCAGATGATTGCCCGTCGTTATCCTCGTCCAGAACCGCAATAGAAGACGAATGAAGGGATGCCAGAATGGCGCGTTGTTGGAGTCGCAGACACGGTCTTAAGTGTGGTGGCAGCACTTGTGGAATACGTCTTGGTGACCGGGGACAAGGTTGGCCGGGATCTCCAGAAACGACCGTTTTTGCTGGACTTCTACTCGGGGTGGTAGGTGCGTCCCGCGCTGTGCGGTGTAAACGCGAGGGTGACTTCTGCGGCGACACGTGAGATCGTCCTTTGGAGGGCGTCGACGGAACCAGGACGGGTTCTGGTATTTCGGCAGAAGATATACATTCTACGTTCGCCTTTCTCGAGGGGGTCACAGGCGGCCGCGGCAATGGGATACATCCTCCCTTCGTACTGGCAGGAGGGCCAGGAACTGGGGACGCCAGATAGCATGTCTTTGCACGATATCTCGTAGGAGAAGTGATCTCGACACAGTCGAGGACCAACCGCGGAGCCGGAGTAGAGGGCTGCATGCGTTTGGGCGGCAATAGATCCAGCTCATCCGGTTCGTCGTCCGCAGGCATGTCTATGTGGTGATTCTG
>JADGIP010000377.1:0-19753 GCA_016618355.2 Astraeus odoratus | reverse complement strand
AAAAAAAAAAGAAAATTACTCTCTATCTATGGAATACTGCGAGGAATAGGGCGGCTAGAATACAGGCAATACATGCGCTCTGCACGGACAAGGGAAGGGGTAATAGCAACAGCGGATAGGGTCATACATCATATTCAATAGTCGTAGGTAGGCTTGCATAGCATGAGCGCATCGTATGTCGTGTAGACGTCTATGCCTCTGGAAGGAGGATGCTAGCGATCATCATGGGAACGACGCCGAAGCATCGTGTTTGGCATACACTGTCAGAGATGAGGTTTCCCAAAGATTTTTCTTCCTGTCCATCACCCAAGTCCTTCGTACATCGTCCGCTCATGTTGCCATGACGGTGCTGTACATACCATTGCCCTCCCCAACGATGCTGACGGGCACGCCCACGCCCATGCCCACGGAGGACATCCCTCCCATGCCGACGCCCGACATCCCTTGCAGGGGGAAGTAAGGGTTGTAGCCCCAGTCCATGGTCGCTGCACTTGCAGCCGCGCCCGCACCAGCATTGGCGCCACCCGCACCGCCTCCGGCAGAACGACCGTTGCCACCTATTGGGGACGACCCGGACGAAGGTGACGATGGCGAAGACGAAGACGCAGATCCGGAAACGTGGAAGGGCGTTCCACAGGCGGGTGAATGTATCTCGCTATCTGTGGGCGTCGGGAGCGTGCCATATGGTGGCGAGGCGAAGGGGGAACCCGCTC
Organism: Astraeus odoratus; assembly: GCA_016618355.2. Lineage (NCBI taxonomy): Eukaryota > Fungi > Basidiomycota > Agaricomycetes > Boletales > Astraeaceae > Astraeus > Astraeus odoratus. The sequence goes on along the minus strand of JADGIP010000377.1, from coordinate 19,040 downwards.
CTGATCCCGGTGCCCCCGTTGTCGGCCCTGGATTCGAAGGACCCGAACCATTCAAACCGGATCTTGAACCAGAACCAGACCCCGAAGCTGGACCCGAAGAGGGGAGAAGACTCGAAGTCGAGTCTCCGAGCGAAAGTGACATTCCAATGGTTGATCTAGTAATTTCGGTTTAGTCAGTACGTCATTCTGTAACAGTAGTATGCCGGACAGTTGAGTGCGAGAAAAGGTTGGAAAAAATGGAACAAAAGAAGACAAGACATGGGAAGCGAAGCGAAAAGGCACGCGGCCGCCTCGTGGTAGATACATCCATGTAAAAACAATGCCCACGACGCATACACGAGACCGAATAACCGACGAGAGACAAAGACAAGATCAAAACCGTGGGTGGCAAACATCAAGGGACACGACCGTGACCCGCGACACTCGGCGGCTGAATATGAAACACGCAAACCCGGTCCGATCAAGGGGATAAAGGACAATCTGCACTCACTGCATGACTCCACTCAACTCCGATATTCTTCTGAACAGCGGGCACTCGTCCTGGTCGCCGTGTTGACTCGGATGACGCGGATGTGTCGAGGCAGTATTGTGAGAGTGATGGTGGCCCAGCGCTGCGAGCGCGTTCTGTAGCTGGTGGCCTAGAGACACGAGAGCAGGACTTGATCGACAAGGGCAGCCATATTGTTGTTGGGAGTGGTGTGACGTATGCTGGGACATGTGATGTTGATGATGATGGTGTGATGCGGTATGCGAAGACTCCGAGTCGCACCACAGACCATTATCATAGGAAGTGGCGTGGTGCGAATGGCCCTGGTAGTGGAGAGTGGAGGAAGGCGGCGAAGTGGCATACCCCATGCTCGCATACCCAGCTGATTGCTGAGACTGGCCCGCGGGGGGGGAGGGGGTGAATCTGTACAGATGGGGCTGGGATATGTCCGAGGGGAGAGGTTCTGGTTTGACGGCCTGGCCGTTCTGAGGAGTGTCCCCCCCCAAGTTGGCGCTGCCGGATGCGACTCCGCGCGTGCGGCGGAGGTGGAGGCTGTTCTTGGCAGCCCGGGAGTGCCAGCGCTCGGTAGGATCGCGCGAGGTCGACTCCCCGTTGGCCCAGCGGGGATGGGGCTTGCCTGGGGGCGTGTATGCATGTGCGTGTGCGACGGGTCGGTTGTCATGTTACGTATGCGACGTGTACGTGGGACGGCAACATCGAAAGGGCGGATCACGATCAACAGTATACGCGCACATGTGAGCACAGGATATGGAGGATCCGCGGTAGCAAGAAAGACGTACCGCGCAGCTCGCGCACGAGACTCTCGAGTTCTGCGATTCGGTTGCGGAGACGAGTCGCCTCGTCGATGGTGGGGTCATCCCTACGGGGGTGGGCAGGTGAGAAGAAGGACGCGCTTAGTTGTCAGGGGGGGGAGGAGGGAAAAACAATGAACGCGGGGGGGCCACACAAACACACACATACCTGAGCGCTGGATCGTCTATCTCATATACACACAGGCCCGTCTAGAACAAAGATATGAGGAGGGGGGGACGGAGACGGGGACAAGGGAGCGACATACAAGGCCGAGCTGGATGCATCGCTGGCAGGGGCGTTTGCGGTCGCACTGTATGGTTTTTTTTTTTTTGTTGAGTCAAATATGTACTTGGGAACGGGAGGAGGATGATCGAACCTTGCGTTTTGAGGTATGGCAGTTGAGACAGGACTGTGTGGTGCGATTCCGCCTGCGCTTGCGATGATCGGTGTCGACGGTGAAGTCGAGGTCTACGATCTCGCCCTTGAGCTGGAGGGAGGGGTAGTCGGACATTTTCTGAGGGAAGAAGAGGGATGGGAAGATGGCATGACGAGGAGGAGGAGGGAGGGATTAAGTAACCCCCAGGCTGGTATTACGAGCAGACGGGTTGGCTCAGATCTCGGCGACTCGACTCAGCCTTCGGATGAGATCTTGGGCGTCAATGTTATGACATAAATGCACAAAAACGTGTTGCAATATACACCTGCCTTTTCGGGATCGTCGAACCGCCACCTCATCAAGGGACATCCGACATGGCATCTCCCGTGGCAACCCCCTCGGAGTTTGCATTATGCACGTACGCATATGTACATCCGTACGTATTATATTGTATTATATTATATTATATTGTATATAGTATCTATTTGGTATATTTCTCGCGCAACCAGCCAAGTCAGTCCGGCTCACAGCTCTGGTCTGTCAGCAGGCGATATCATTCCGTCGCCATCCAAACCAAACGCCTTGCTGTCGCACTTGACAGGCACGGGCTGGTGCTCCACTACCACCGCCGCCGCCGGCCATCGTAGCATGCATGCATACATACATACGATAATACATACAACATACAACAAGAACTGCATGCAACACCACTGATCCACACAGCGACCGGGCGTTGCTGAGAGACCACCGAGCAATCATGGGTCCGACAGTAGTGCCAGTCCTCGCGAGGGCCAGAAGAACCTTGCCACTTCCATCTCTCTCTGCCTGTTCGGTCGCTTAATTCTTCTTTCGAAACAGATTTCCTCGTTGGCAAGCAACGTTGGGGGTTTTGCTTAGCAATTCGAAATGACCACATCTAATTATTTTAATTACCTCGAATCCGGACCCAATCAGGTAGCGAAATGGCGTACCTTCCCAACGCTGTTCCCCGTCACTCCCTTCCTCCATGTATACCTGATCACGCGCATCGATGCTCGCTCCAATGCTCTCCCGGATCAAATCAGACCATATACTTACTAACCTCCGTCGCTGCCAAATGTCCCCACTCCTCCCCCACAGCAAGCTAGTCTGCTGCTGCTGCCGACGCCTTACCTAGTTACGTGATGTCCCGTACGTAGTTCGTACCCAGCCCGAGCTGCAGCGCACGCACCTTGGGCAACCTGCTCTCCATCCGGCAGCTCCACCCAGAATCGCCGTCCCTATTTGTCCTTCCGACCAGCCACTCCCCCCATAGATGCGTTCCAAACCTTCCCATCTCTCGGTTGCTGCTCACCTACTTTAATCTCATCGCCCCCTTTCGCCTCGTCGTAGATCCGTTCAGTTCGTTCCATGCATCCATACATCCGTACATACATCCATCTCAGCTCGAATGTCCGTCCCCGACATCCCCCGATGTCACACCCCTTGTGAAATTCCTTAAGCGGTCACTGAGGATCCTATACTCCAGCCACGCCGCCCATGATGATGAATGATCATTACTTCCCGACCGACCTGACTCGGAATCCCACCATTGCCGGCATGCCTGCCCAAATTCCCGACTACCGCGCGTCTCGTCAGCCCCAACCCATGCTCCGGTACTGCCCCCCTCCCGTTGACAATTTGGGTTCATACTTTTGCGTCCCGGCGCTACGGATTGTCAGAAGAGACCGTGGGTCAGTCTACCTGTGCAACGCTAGCCTTAGTCTGCGCCACTCTCTCTCCCTTTGCAATCTATTTTCCTACGGAACCGTATGTGTACACCTATCATGTGCGATATCGAAGATAGTATATCTCATGACTGATCCATCACACATCATGCATCATCACTCAAGATACGACCCCCACGATGACAGTGAGATCCAAGTAGTTCAAATCCTCTCCCTCGTTACCTTTGATAACTAGTGTACCAGATCGAACTGTGGAAGCAACGCCCCTTTCCTTTTTTCCCCATCGTTGCTTTTGGATCTTCGAGCTCCCCTCTTCCCGAACGGTCGAGAGCCTGCACATGGTTCTCGAATGTCCTTACCAAATACAATGTGAACATGGGATCGAACGCAGAGACAAACCTGCTCATGTACGTCACTGGTGACCTCAGCAGCGGCTGTGTGCGTGTGTGCGTGGAACAGTCGGAGTATGCAGGATGTGCATGTACCCGTATCACGGCGCCGCTATGCTCGTCCAGAATCTTCGCACATATAAGTGCACCGCAGATCCGCAGCCGTATCCATATCCATATCTCGTTCGGAGCCTCGTGCACTGCGCGCGTCCTCTGTGGGTGGGTCGTGAGTCCATAATATATGCCTCATTCCCTTCTGCCTTGCATCTGTTGCCTTCGTCCAGTAAGTGTTATCAGCATAGGTGTGCATCTTCCTTCCGCCGGACACTGCCGCGATCAGGCCAGTTATTGAACCCTGCACGCGTGCTTCGCTATCTCAGTGAGCTACTCTGGCGTCGAAGTTCTTATAGATCCCTTACCATCGCCACCACACTCCGTTATCCACGTTCATGCATGCCTTTTAATCGTGGCTTCGCAGATTATATGCGTCCACAGAAGAAGCATGTGACAAAGTCACTACACGACAAAGAATAAAGGCCCCGTTATTGGCCTCGAATGCAAGCGGAGCATCGTCACATTAATCGAATCGGGAGACGTAAACACGTATCACAAGGACTGAGGAGGTTCCATAGCAGAAGGCATATATATATTGCCCAACTGAAGTGATGGCGATCGGGAGATCAGGGGCTCTGGCCTTCTCCTGTCCCAGCTGCCTTTGTGGTGCGCTCTGCGCTCGCCTTCTCTTTCCCGTACACGGTTAGTACGTCATGTTCCCTCCGCTTACTCTGCCGACCACCTCCTCGAACGCCATGTCCGTGTCGGACTCTAGTGCCCCCCAAACCCAAACGTCCCTGTCCGCACAGAACTGGGAGTTCTATTCGAAAATCCTCCGTGTGATATGTATAGCCTGTTATACCGAGTCGCCGACGTGTCGGGCACACACTGTCGACCCCTATCGGACGGGCTAGCCTTTGTTACCCTGAGTCCCTTGATTCAATCATCTATTCAATTCTTCAGGACGTAACACAGGCAGAACACCGAGGGCCGAGGACTTGTTGGATCGGCTAGCTCGGAGTTCAATCGAATGTAAAGTGCATAATAGCGCAGTCGTGTGGGCCGAACATCAAGGGATTTATGCACTCCTCCGTCTGGCTCTAGGGGACAAACGACACGATACTCCATTTGCCTTTTTCGCCGATCACACGTACCATTGACGCAATAGTGGCGTCTCCTTCCGCGCCGAGGGCGCCGACAGAGTACACTCACGTCCGAGGTCAATCCCCATGTCATGTCACGCCACGCCACGCCATACAGGCCATGCCTTGACAGAACAAGCCATCGTGGTTTTGACTATGTTCGCTTAGCACGTGTCCCACACTCTGTCACCACTGCACGCCTGTATTTCACGCCTCGGACGCATGTGTGTCGCTTCTTTATTAGAGGGCGGGAGCGCGCGCTTATCAACAGGACGGGGCTGCGTACCTGGAGGCACGGCCCGATGCGCATGTGCGCGTATATGGCATGACAACAAGTTGGTGGTTGTGGTGCCCGTGCGAGTGAGTTGAAATCCTGAGGTTCCCCAGTGGCGTTGGAGCCAGGAGCCCCTGATATGATCAGATATCAAACCCTCCCGCGAGTGTGGTCCGTCTTCGTATCGGGCAATCACCAGTGCGGGCTTTGAGGGGAGCGTTCGCCCAAAACTCTGGGAGGACGCGGTCAGGTACGTCCCGCCGGCGCAGACCTCGAGCACGCGCATGGCACTTCGCACCCCCGAAGATACCTAAACCATGCCTGTGAAGTACTATTGTATCTTCTATCTACAGTATCTATGAGTGCTTGTGACATCATGCTTACCTATGCCCGTATTCCGCCGTGCGCGTCTGACCCCCCCCCCTCTGGCTGACTGTACATTACTATTTATTAGATTAGATCCGAAAAGCACCTCTGGCACATACCTGCCAACTATAGGATTCCATCATTGGAAGTATATGTTATCGTACGCATGTTACGACACGTATCCCGTCACATGACCGCGATGGGGTATGAATTCAACAAGACAATCCCAGGCCGAAATGGCGGAGGAAGCACTCTTTACAATGTTAACAATCCATTGCTTATACTACTACATTCACGTACACCGGGCTAGGCCATTTCAGGGTCATATGGGCGTGGGAAAATACAGTATGGAAGTCCCATCAAGATTTCATTGAACAGGCGCTAATTCTTCTCCCTAGTGTATATTGCGTCCGTTCCGAACGCTGGGATGAACACAAAGGGTATCGAGTGCCGTACGGCTTGGCGCCGGTGTGACGGGATCAAGGACGCCTTTCCTATCATGTATCGAGAATGTGTCTTGGGCCCAGGGCGTATATTATGTATTGTGTGCAGAGAGGGGCAACCCCGCCGTGCCTTATGACTGCGATGGGCATGATCATGATCAGAACTATCTGAGGAGGAAGTAACGGCCCAGGTTTACTAATGGCTTCGATGGGGTGAGAGCTCTCGAGAACCGAGTTCTATATAATGATGGCTGAACTCGAACACGTACACCGGGTTATGAAAACTCGTTGTCATGGGGAAAGAAGGGGGGGACGATAGCAGTGGTTCGCTAGGTTGTCAAGTACATAACCCTCGCTTCGAGTCCAAACTGATGCCCGGAAGGGCCTGCCACATCTACATGGAACATTCCCCATCGACGCTTACAAAAGTTTTCCTAACTGGAGAAGGCGTTGATCACGAAACCAGACGGCTGGGAGGGTCAGGGGGAGCCTGGGACAATCGTGTAAATGAAAAGATGGCGCAGCATCGAGCGCTGATGTCTATGTGGGACGTGGAAGATGCCAGCCAATCCATTGATTGCGGTATGTGCAACTGGCCTCATTCACAAACTGATTGTCAGCGGGGAATATACTATGTAGGGACCTCCGAAACGGAGTCTGTGCATCACTCGTGATGTTGAATAATAATAGCACTCTCGGAACTCACCAGACACACATACAGTATATACAATGCAGACTGCCGAAACTGGATATGTAGGTGCACAATACCAGGCGGATGTGCCCAAGGGGTTGCCAGGTGACGCATTGTTAGGGCACAAAACGCTAGAACCCGAGACCTCAGGCTCGACCGAAGAATGCGAGTTGTTTAATAAGTCGTACGAGAACACACGTGCATGGGACGATCCTTCGTGCTAACTGCCAACACTTAAGTATACATGATAAAATGAATGCGAGTCTTGAGCGTGGGACACTTACCTTATATGGAATGAAGGGACTCACTGATCTTCAGGTAGTCGAAAGGGCATACTTGGTTCTTGTTCGATAGGTTCATGGCGGAGTTGAATGCTGCACACTGAATGGTCAGAGATATAGCTACCGTGACGGTCCCGCTACATGCGCACAAGAATCAATCACAAGTGTAACGAGGACCATCACAGATTATCTCTCCAAGCGGGTATCGTGCGGAAGCGACAAATTTCAAGATGAGGGAGATTAGGGACAACAGTTCTTGGTAGAGAAGATGAAGAAGACATCTTGTAGAATTATGCAGATACTCAGGATGTGCGAAAAGAACGGAACTGCGCGTCGCCTGGAACTTGATGCGGAAAAAAGCCGCTCGCATGTACGCCATTCAATATTCCATTTCGGAGTCTCCAGATGTATCTCGGACCCGTTGCTTATGATCCCCGATTTGACTGCTTTGATATTATGTGGCAGCTTGAGTTCTGGGGTGGACACCTAAGGACCTGCCTTGTTCTGTACAGCGATAACGGAGAGACGCAGCTCCGTGTCTGTATGTAGGCAGTCTGCGCCGTGTGTCAGTGGTGTTATCCACTGGAAAGTGTACGTGAAAACACCTATGGTGAGTGTGTCGTATGTTACTTGTCGTGGCTGTAGGTTCTGAGCTTCAGAATTGATATTCACAGGGATGCCTACCTTGGAAGTTGAGATCCACGAGAACTGGGTATAGAAAAATAATGCTACTCGAATCTTGAGGCATCAGCGTGATGAATAATCCACAAATAAATCGAGGATGACGTGTGTATGCCTGAGGGTATGGATGGAACGGACCCTAGTTCGTGCGTAAACACCATGGGCGTAACCCCGTACTATGAAGCCTAGGCATGTCAAATAGCCCGTGAATAGCCAAAAAGCCATGTGTTTGCGAAATCTCTCTCATCTTCCGAGTTCATATGAAATCAATATTCAGAAGATGTCCTGTTGCAGCTATATGAGTGATCTGCGCCGTCATGAGTCTCAGTATGCTATGTAACCAACCATTATATGCGGTGGGTGTGGCCGCACCATTTGAAATCCCTCAGCTACGACACAAGGATGTGCAGAATGTAAGATTCTGGCGAGTCCATGTCGCAGTTGGGTATCTCCGCCGCCAAAAAGAATCAGCACAGTGGGTTCCTACCGTGTTCTGAGTAATGGAAAGTAGCCCTTTCTGTCAGGTCGAGTAAAGGCACACGGCCGTATTTACTGAATTGGATCGTTGGGGGACTCAGATCGGAGGATGCATTAACAAGGCATCCATATGCCTCTGCGTAGGGACTTGCATGATACCCAGCCATCAACACTGACTAAGGGCCGCACCATTTGAGTTACCTGGAAGTAAGATACCATGAATACGCAAAGAAACTGGCGTGGCCACGTTGTGGTCCGATATATCCGTCTCCATGAAATGATCCAGCACAACGGGTGACTTACGATATCATGAGAAACGAAAACTATCATTCAAGTCGTGTTGAGAAAATAACACAACCTGATTTACCGCAGATGATTACCTCGGACGCAGCGACAAAGTACTTGGCACGTGGGCCGTTTCCAATCAAGTCGGTACTTACTGCTCCCGCCTCCGAGGCACCGTGACACCTCGATTCGGTCCCATTTCTTTCAGCCCGAAGTAAGGTGATGCTCCCCCCCCCCTCTACGATATATCTCCAAGTATCGAATCGAATACATGATTTTCCGGAGCAACGTTACGTCCCACGCCTTCCTAATCCAAATTCACGCTCCGTAATCGGCACTATACCGGGTGACAGGTAACACGGTCATGTCCGCTCAAGCCTCACTCAGCTGATCTGTAACCTTCCCGATCGGGTGGTCGATGGCTTCTAGACTGAGCCCCGGAAAGTTCGAAAAGTGCGGTATCTATCACAGGAGCATGGGTCCAGTGTACTCGGATTATCTACATCCAAGGCGTTAATGATTGCCACAGTTGGCAACCATGGAATGATACAGCACAATTATGTACAGCATCTAATACGCACACCGATACTGACATGTTATCTGTAGGTGGCAGGACAGATAACGCGCATTTTGTTCTGTAGATTTTTCTCCAAATGCCTATCACGGTGTGAAGGTAGGGGGGTCAAATCGAAAATCCAGCCGAGTCGCAGGCGCGCACGGCATAGAGCCTAAACGGTAAGTGAGACCGTCGAAACTGGTACACCTTTAATTTAAATCCAGTCCCTGCGGTGGCGGCGGCGGTATGAGATTACAAGTCGAGATCATATGCAGTTACCTTGCCAGTAATGAATGCACACACCCTCTTGTCAGTACTGCACCCGTCATAACGCGCTCCGTGCATGGAACAGCCAGTGTCGTTCCAATGATGTAGGCTCGCTTAACCAACATGTGCACTCCGAAGTCGGGGAATGCACCCTGCCCGGTGACTTGGCGACGACAGCAGTGCTGGGTACCGCTGCAAAAGCGTAACGTGCACTGGTGAAGAGCGATCATTGGATTGAGTACTCATTTCTGGCAGGGCTTTGCCACGGTGAGGCGGCATTCATACTGTTAGCCGTGTGGCAATCCATCTCCACTGGTTTGTGCATCGCAGTCATTCCTAGGTTCCAAGCTCGACACAACCCACCTGATAGTACGTATGTATCCTACTGCATCTAATCTCTTCACCATTGTAACCCACCCATTCTACGACCATTAGCGTTTAAACTAATCAGTGCAAATGTACACAGCAAACCAGTGCATACGTGAGTCATCGAACCTCGTTTTAAACCGCGGAGTACGCGCACTACTGTGTCCGATGTCGGAGCTAGTAGTCACGCCAAAACATTCACGATGACGGGTTTCACCATTACGAGTATTATGCCCAGCTATGTATTGGGTAATACGTCAGATACATTGATTTCCGAGTTGTCTTGGCGTTTGATGCGGGTTTCTATGTACGTCCATACCATGCGTACACTCTCGTGCCAACATACAATTGTAGGTTCGTATACACTCCCCTGCTGAGAGCTGAAGTATTTCCTATGCTCACTGCAGGTGCAGACATATCCCCTCAATTGAGTGTCGCTATGGAACAGGGTTACACCGAGTGAACCTGTACAAATCATCATTCCTTGCGTCGGTTTCCATGGTACAATTTATCAGTAACGAATAAAGTTGTGCATCCTTTCAACGATCTGCGGATGCAGTAGTTTACATGTAAACGATCATGGCAGTGCGTACCTAATGTCTTCATGCCTGTCGCCTCGAGAATATAACCTATGATAGATTGGCCACAAGCTTCGTATCGGTGAAAGGTGACGAAGCGTATGCACATATGCCATCCCTTACGATTTCTGATACAATCTCGAGATAAGTTGGAGCAAAGAACACTGATGGGTGGAGCACATGACACTGCCGAGCACATAAAAAAGTTTTGCGCCCTAGCTGTCCACCGGCACCACCATAGACCATTCCTTCATGGGTCCACACTCGCCGTTGTTTCACTTCCGATGGCAGTTTCAGGTGTAGTCATCAAGTCTTCGATATATTGGCTCCCAACTTCGCCCATCGTCACGCTCATCAGGGACATGTGAGCATTTGTACAATAGAGCAAACTGACACTGGACGATAATTGAATGCCAAGGCCGTAGATCCTCCACCTGTCCACACGCTCACAGGTGATAGATGGGCCAACAGCTGACCCAACGATGAGGGCTGGAATCATGGAGTATGGCAAATGTGAAATTATACTTGGCTAGAATGATCGTCAAAATTAGCTGACATGGGAACCTCGAGACGGCGAACTCGGTCCGGTAGCTTTGTACACCAGGGAGATGCGACGTCCACAACAAATAGCTGACTGTAACCTCCAGCGCACGCCGTGCTCCCCAATCTTTAATCGCAAGGACCGCAGGCGCGAGTTATGCCAGATAAACGCTGCCTCATGTTGTGCCGTAGCATCGCCAGTCCAGCACAACAACGCCCACTTGTCACACAAAATAAGTTAACACAGATGTGCGATGGCGCCACTCGAACGCGGTGAGCACTCAGCTGCAACCGCGAGCGATGTTCCGCATGGTGCGCGCACTGCTCTTCGTGAATGTGTGATATCGATGCATCCTACTTCCTTTCTTGGCCGAAACCAAGCAAAGTATTACCAAGAATGGTTTAAGGCCTCAGTGCCCCTGACAGTCACAGCGACCAGCACGTCGCCCTCGGCTTCAGCGGCCGCAGTAGTTTTGATTGACAGGATTGACAGGGGTCGTCAGCGTTTGGCATCGACGGTCATACAATAATATAGTCCATTTCATGGGTCATTGGTATGGGCTGAGCGCCAGTGGAAATGGTGTAGAATATTGGCAGCGAGTAACATGTGTGACATTGGTTCAACATTGATTCCATCATTCTCCATCCCGATCAACGCTCACGTAAAGAGTTGATTTGGTCAGCACTTCAGTGCATTGACTTGGTAAGAACCGTTCCGACCGCCGGCGGTGTGTCTGGCTATGGTATTTCTGCAAACGTACATGGACCTGAATATTTCACACATATCTGAAGAGAGTACGGCAGATGATAACCTTCACAGCGTGAGAGCCGGTGTTCAATGACTTGGTATCGGGCAGAGGGGATACCCGTTGAAGTTGATCTATATCCTGGACATGACCCTGAATAATGAACTTTCTGAATCCGTGTGCCAAGCTACTTATTCCTCGGCTCGGTAAGGTCATCGGGCCTGTCGCTGTTCATAAAAGCACGTAGAAGATATCCAGGCCTGGTGGACTCAACCCAAACGAATGGTACTTGGGTCAGCTGGCCCATAGTAGGATGTATGGTGCCCATTGTTCATGGGGCCAAAGATACTTGGCTAGCTGGGAAACCACATACATTGCAAATTCATCTCCGCGCCCGATATGGTGAATATATGCTCCGATCAGAACTCCGGCTGAAATCCCTACAGCAAGTAATTCGCGGTTGCAACGAACAGTGACTTACTCGTGGAGCAGCCATGGAAGGCATAACTCCCTACTGGATGGATGATTTGTCGCGGCTCTACATTAGACGCTCTGTTTCCTCGACGCCGCTTTTGGATCACAACCACATACACAGGGCTTTCTATCCATACTTCCTGGACGAGGACGACCGCCTGTTAAAACATTATCCATACGCAGGAAAGGAAAAGAATGGAGTGCCGCCGCCTCCCCGTTATACGGCGCGACGACTGCGATCACCATGTTCCTGTATTTGCGGGCGGCCTTCCTGTGGCCCTCGTGTTTTTCATTTGTTTTCCTGCGTGTCTCTGACCACCAAGACGTGCGTCGTGTGTAATATTGTTCGCCTGGAAATTTCTGCGTACGGAAGCACGCGATGAACCCATGCTTGCTACGCAGCGAAGTCCTTGAAAATGAAGGTCTATCCCAACATATTTCTTTTGCGTGGATACGCCATTCCTCTTGTTCTTGATGATCGCGAAGACGAAAACAAAGAAAGAAAGAAACTTCCCTTCTGTGAATCATCCGATCGACTCTTGAAAGCGTGGCAGGATTCTGGGGGCGGACCATTGCAAGCGGACACGCAGGCAGACCGAGGAGTGACGATGATCCCACGAACAAGAACGTAAAAGATGATTTTATTTCCATCTCTGCATGACACTTGTTTGTTGGGTAGGGAATGCGGTATATCCACAGGGTATACCACTTATGGGTATACTGTTATCGAAAATCCATGCAGCACTTCCGAGCGATCTTTGCGGCGGCCCTTTTCACGCAAGGGTTGCATGGCAGCTGCGAACCCTTCAAAGAAAAGAGGCCTGGCGCTGGACGTATTTTGTCGTTAAGGCATTTATTATCCCTTGGATAAACGGCTGAGCCAACGAGCTCCACTGTGAGACGTAAGCCATCATGGCAGGAAATCACTTGTAAAAATGCTTTGTGTTCGATTTCGGTGTCAAAAGACAATAAGATCGATGCCAGATGCACTGAGTCCCCTCTCAGATTCTAGGGTTTATCACACTTGATTGAATGAGTGTGCGCCTCAGCTTCACACAGCGAAATACGGACACCCACTCTAGAACGGGGAAGCGAAAGTGGCTCCATTTCTTTGGCCCATGCTGACGCTACAGCTGGGATTAACTGTTGATCACGGATTAAGACGCAAATGACGTGGCTGCTTACTACTCACTTCTTCAGGGTCGCCGGGCCTCAGTGAAAGTGAACCCTTCAGGCAATCGATTTTCACTACACTACCCATGGCGATACGTGCGCAACGGGCGATGTCAGGTGCTGTATCGAGCCGGGATGAGTTGGCTTGCATCGATAGCTAGGAATCGGACTGGTTCAGAGATGAAGGACATCCATAAGCACTAGGTGGTCAAAGAGCACAGCGATCCGTAGCTGGTCTGGTTGGTAATACAGGTGGCGGGAGCATCGGGTGTACTTTAGCGTGTACATGTTGATAAGCTGCAAATCCACACCGAGTGCCATGGGCCAGATTCTCTACCAAATGGGGAGCGGTGATGTCTGCGTTTATAAATAGGACACAAACCCGATATGGTACCATGCAGACCCAGGCAAGTTGGCGAGACGCAAACAGGGGGTTCCGAACAGATATATACCTCAACCCTGTACGTGTGAGGAATGGCGTGTGTGTCCATACCATGGGGTCGGCTGCCGGCTGGACGGTCAAGACAACGGTTTTCTTGACTGCCGGTAGGCCTGCCTTTACGCCGATTCGGTTTGGGTTCTCCTTTACCATTTAGATATCATCCTACTTAATCAGCTCATTATAAAACATCGAACCACTCCTCGGGGTGGTTTATCCGGTTCTTCGTTTTCATATTTCCTTGCTACTCTCCGTGCATAGACTTCCAAGATCATCCGTGACATCGGGGTCTCAACCGGATGCCGTTTGGATCCGACTGACAAGTCCTCCCAAGGTCGAGTAGTGCCCCTGTAGACAGGGTGCGACGATGATGTCTCCGCCGTTCGTTCATAATTAAAAAGGGCATGTGGTAGCACCTAGAGCACCAATGGTCAGTGCCTTATTCGGTATCCATGATCGTCGACTGGGTGCGTTCCCATCGGAGCGTCCTGCACTGCAACGGTGTTGGCGGTCAATCATTCAATCATGATTCGTGCGGCGACAGAGTGAAGTAGATGTGCGGCAAGTGAGATTGAAAACATGGGAGAGCGGTACATGACGATAGTAGGCATGTTATCATGTTATTGACTGCGCGGGTGGCATGGTCAGGTACTGGTCCGCCATCGTTATGGGAAAGCTTATATTTTAACTATCGCGCGTGAGAGATGACGGGCACTATGTTATGTGAAAGGTTTATGTATTAGAAAGAGGGGGTGAGGTGCCCGGGAGCAGCGTCTGGGAATTCTCACTTATCGTTTACCACGAAAACCAACAGAATCAACGTTCACACAGGGAATGAGGGTTTGAACAGTGTCCATGATCGCATCACCTACGCATAGGCTAGCCTGAAACCATGATCGTATGGGGAATGATACATACCATTCGAGTAAAGCGTAAAGCCAATACGGCAAAGGTATGCAACGACGAAGTTGGCACGTGACATGGTGGGGTGGTATGCATATGAGGCGGTTACATTGCAAACACGGGTGTAGCGCGCTGAAGGCGCCGAGTATACCTTGGCAGTAAGGACCGGACGGCAGTCAATGATCATAGGGCGTTCGTTATCGGGTACATAGATATGCCGGGTGGGTCGAGCGGACTGCACGCACTACTTGTGAGTATCCGGTTTGCACCTCACGGCGGAGTTATGAAAGGGTACAAGCACAGACGTAGAAACCGTGCAATGTGCGACGATGATGACAATTAGAACAGGGGAAGGAACCGGAACCAGCAGATATGACCGTGACACGCCCAGAGTGATGGTTCCAACTCGAAATGGGTCGAGTAGTAATCTTCATTGCTCGGTCGCGTGCTCACGGAAAATGTGCGGACGCGAGGGCACTGCTGAGGAAACGCTTATCTTGCTTCTGGCAAGGTAGGG
Source organism: Astraeus odoratus (assembly GCA_016618355.2). Lineage (NCBI taxonomy): Eukaryota > Fungi > Basidiomycota > Agaricomycetes > Boletales > Astraeaceae > Astraeus > Astraeus odoratus. Next base: position 4,016 of record JADGIP010000377.1, on the reverse strand, counting down.
AAGCCTCTGCCCAAGGCTGCGTCTGACAGGCTGCATCGACGGGTTAATGACATATCGGTCGGATTTACTGGGGAAGGACAACGAAGACTGATGGTTGGTCTTGTTATGTATGTATGAAGCACAGCTGCAGGATCGTACCACATGGAATGTTGGAGAAGGTCTTGGTCCGCGGTAACCGCTGCCACTGTATAACAATATTTTTCTGTCAGTTGCCTATGTGGTCTAAACACTGGTGGAGAGGCATAGATGAAATATTCCCGAGCATATTTCTGGTTGTATGTAGACATGCAGATCGGTTCGCGTATGATGAAGTCGTATGTATCGTAGGCGGGCAGTGCCAACACAGAATGTTGTCATGAGGTATCTGGATGAGGAAAGTCGTCCTCGAGGGGTGGAATTTCCAAAATAGGAAACGGGCGTGCACGAATTTTATTGGTTTGTCAAGAACGTGGGCCAGCCTGCGCGTGCGTTGTTGGAGTTGCTGCACGCAGCCTTGAAGCTGCCTTTGCCGTCGACCACCACAATCTGCTATTGCAACCCGTGTCTTGCGACGCGTAGCCTCTTGGGATGTTGTCTGAAACGACGGAATCGCCCACTTCTCCTGTGCAGGATGATTCAGACGCACTCCTGTCCCCCCCAGAAACGGAGCCGCAACCTGGCATCGATGGGAAGGCCGTTAGGTGTAAGTCCAGGTCGCCTATTTGCTCCACAAGGCTGATGGTATTGTTTGATGGATAGGGTACGACGTAAGTACTATGCATCCAGCAAGGCGGAACGCCCTTCGTAATAACAGTTTGATTTGGCTCTGTCAAGGCTGACCGTACCGAACCATACACACGGATTGCTCCGTTCCAGGAAAGGAGCGACACCTCTGTCGAGTGTGTACTTCATATGCATGCTTCATGCATATAACTGATTTTGGAATACAGGTTTTTCTATAAGCCCATTACGCTCACAGCACTGACCGTTGGTCTCGCTGCGCTAGCTTACATTGCTATGACACAAGATGTCCTAGAAGAAGGAAGGGACAAAAGACGCATGTAAAGTTCTTCTCTCCTCCTATGGCTGGTCTTCTAGCGCATCCTCACGCCAAGCAGAGGTGCCTACGCCGCACTCGCGTCGTTCCTCATGTTCTCCATGATCCAATTCCGGGATGGCCCCTTTATCCGTCCACATCCTGCATTCTGGAGAGTCGTCCTAGGCGTAAACCTCTTATACGAACTCGCCCTCGTCTTCCTTCTTTTCCAGGACCTGGACTCAGCCAGACATATGATGACGCTTCTAGATACTAGACTTGGGGTACCGCTTCCGGAGAAGAGCTATGCTGAAAACTGTGCTGTTACCGCGAGCAATATTTGGGTTAGTCATCAATGGCTGAAAATCATTTGGCGCTCATCACGGATTTGTGCATGGTCTTGACGGTTTTGCGCTGTGGCGTTTTGTTAGAATGCCATCGATATCTTCTGTCTTGCTCACACTCTCGGCTGGTTTGGAAAAGCGATGATATTACGTGATTATTGGTTCTGTTGGGTTTGTAGTCTTTCATATGGGGCACATGGACACGGTGGATTCATGCCTTCCTCGGCTCTTTGCGGGTGTAGATCTTGAGCATCGCCTTTGAGCTTGCCGAATACAGTCTGCAGCACCAGTTGCCAAATTTTGCAGAGGTATGTCTTGCAGTTCAAATTTGGTCTGGTGGGGTCTCCTGCTCATAGGGCTGATAGTGCTGGTGGGATCATGTAAGTCAGCCACCCTGCAAGGGTCGATAGCACTGGGCTCATTCCGTTTCTCAAGTGGGTACTTGACGTTCTACTTTGCAATTGGTTTGGAACCTATTTGGGTGGGTTGGTCATCTCGCACAGCCGAGATATTCATTAATGCGTGCTCAGGTATGAAAACATGCCAATATCTGGAAGTGAAGGTGCGGTATCATCCCAAGCCGATGGCTACGGATCGTTCCCGCCGCAGTGATATACTGAAACGATCTTTCTTCGTCTATCCATATGCATCCGTTTCAGCCGTACGAGTGGCGCGGACTTCGACAAACACGAGGCTTGCGATCGAAAGCTCGGCGGGTACTAAGCCAATTCTCGCCACACGACTGGACGGCATTCAAGTGGGAAGGCACGGCGTCGTTCTATCATTACACGACCGTAGTGCTGCTGCTTGCAGTCTTTCTCGCTGCGGAACTTAATCCGTTTTATCTGAAGGTGGGTAAGAGAGGAAAGTACAAACAGAACAGCTTCTGATGGATGTTTCGTCAGTCGCTGCTCTGGATGGAGCCCGAGCACCCTATCGTTATCCTCCGGCTTGCAAGCGTCTTCCTGTGCGCTCTGCCAGCCGTGAGGGAGTTGTATCAGTATGTGAACGATCCCAAGTGAGTGCGACTTCCCGCATACGTATCCACGCAATGGACCGTATATCGTAGGAAAGCCAAGCGGATGGGTCAACATTGTTGGTTGCTACTCGCGACGATCTTGACAGAGATACTGGTGATCACCAAGTGGAGCAGAGGTCAATTCGAAGCGCCGCTCCCACAACACGTGAAATGGAGCTGGACGATTGGAGGTGCGCTCTTGCTGTTGTATCCGGCCGTCAGGGTAAGTGTTGGGTTCCTTGGCTTCCGAAGCAATCGGACGCGCGCGCTGAACTGATCCCCGTCGATGTGTGACATGTCTCAATTCCGTGCTGTTGTAACCTTCGGCTGTTGTCATAGTTTGGTGTTCCTGGAGCACGGAGATATTTGCGGAGAAATAAACGCAAAGCCAAGGCTAAAGCAGCATAGAAAGGGAGTTTAAGCGCCGAATCACGTCGCGTGTAATGTATTTCTTGTACATGCTGTCTATTGTATATGTGACGTCCATCCTTACTATCTTATTATCTGGACAACAAAAAGCGTTGATGTGGTATCGAACGACTCGGAGAGGCGCGAATGTTCTGAGCTGTTCTAGTCGTTTGCTTACGTACGCAGAGTGTGTCTGTCAGCAGGCCGAAGCACCAGCGTAGGAGGCCCGCCTTTCTTCTCCCTGCACCACCACCACCACCACGACTACAGCCAACGACCGCACCATCCATCCGCCATCGGGTTCGTCGCCTCTGACATTCTGAAAAAGCCTCTTGTTGGCCCGCCATGGACACCAACCACAACAACAGCCACGATAGCCACGATAGCAACGACAACAACAACAACAGGCTTCCCAACAACTTCGGGGGGGCAAACACCCGCGCGCAGCAGCGCTTTCCCGCCAGATTGCATATCGGAGGGACCATCCGGAGCGTGCTGCGAAATATCAACCACGCATTGACCCACAACACGAACGATCGGAGGGACCATCCTATGATGGAGCAGGGTGGTGGCATGTACGAGGACGGCCGGGACGATATGCCGCCGCTTGAATCTGTCGTCCGCCCTCAAAGTGGCACTGGCGCAGTGCCCGGTGCCTCCTTACAATCCGTCGACGTCGATATGCCACCCATTGATCCACCTTTGCACCCGTCAGATTCCGTGTCTCACCACCCCCGCATAGAGGGGGAACATGGACAGGCCGACGACGACGACTCCATGCCTGAACTGCGCACTGTTACTGACTCGTCAGACGAGTCAGACGACGACGGTCGCAGCCGACCACGGATCCGTCCTCTCGCGCACTCGTCTGCCTCCCCCATGGCGGATAGAAATATCGATGGGGCGGATTCACAGCCCGGTGTTCTCGTCGACGACGACCATGACAGTATGTGGACGGATGTCGAGGAGGATGATCTCCCGCCTTTAGGGCCGACGACGGGTAGCAGGCGGGCGCGCGTAGAGGATGACGTGGACGATGCGAGGGATCGCAGACATCCCTCCGAGCGCGTGAGCACTCCCGCGGGGAGATCGTCCAGCGCGAGCGGCCATGCCGATCCCAATATCCCACAGGGACAACAGCGCGCACAGGGACAGCGCCGCGCTGGTGCATACAACGGCATATTCTTCGGTACAGCGGGCCCCGGTGCATTCGGATTGGGCGGGGGCCAAC
>JADGIP010000376.1:0-19759 GCA_016618355.2 Astraeus odoratus | reverse complement strand
TACATACAGGACAGAAGCGGCGTTGCGGCACATTCATGTAGGTCGAAATGCGAATGGGTATGAAGTAGCCTTATAAGATGTCAACCAGGACGAACACCCTTTGCTATCGGTTACATGATAAGGAATTGCATCGCGGTCTGAACAGACGGATGGACACTTGTCTCACACTCTGAAGTGGCTCCATACGGTCCTCTCTTCCGGTGTTCTTACGTGATGGCGAATAGACGCAATCGGTTAGACCGTGTGGCCAAGTTGGATCCGGTAGACCGCGCATACTATTCTCCTGAGAAGTTGGAACGAAAGCAACAAAGAGAGGGGACGATAACGATGGCATATTTGTCGGGCTTGTAGACACTAAAAATGTATTTACTTGGTGAACTTATACACAAAATTTATTAATTTAAGTGAATCAGGCAAATGTTTTGTTAGCAATGCAATGTGACGCCCCAATTTGGAAGGCTTTCGCCTATCTCCCGCAGTGCCGTGATATCCCACAGCAGCAAATAGTACTATACGTCTCTTCGTCCCCAACCACACACAGACTATTGGTTCTCATGTCGTCTCCACCTCCCTCGAAGCCAGTTAACATTGGGAGCCCGCGAGCAGCGGAAATCGTCCGCCTGGGGACACCTACTCCTACTGGCACACCTGATATCCGGGTTCTCCGCGCTCAATACTCTGGAACGCCTCCAATCCCAAATATCCCTTCCCGTTACCCAGTGAGCGCTTCTTATTCCAGTCGTGAAGGGCTTCCGGGAACTAGCTTCCCATCCAACGAAGCGGGAACTCGCTCACCACTCGGAATCGTTAGCGGCAAACGTCCGTCTACATCAGATACCCCCCAGAGTGGAAGTGACGTCGGTATAGTTGACTTGGATGGGCTGTCTGATGAAGAGAAGGCTAGAATCCTTAGAAGACATCTCGTATTGCGCGACGAGAGACTGAATAAGGCCGATACCAACTCTTTGAGTGGATCGGACCGTGAGGAAGGCCCTTCCGGAAGCTGCCTCACTCCCGTTCGTCCTCAGAGGGACAGTAGTGATGCATTTCCCATTCCTTATGAAGCGCCTGGCGCAGACATCACGTGCGTTACTTTACCCTGTCAAGGTTCCATGTAAAGTCAAAGCCCCACTCATCATGTGCAGGCATGACATCTATAAGTGGCATACGGACCAAAAACGCCGTCCTCGTGCAGCCTCGTTTGCTGGATCCGTGACGCCTTCGAATCCTGCTTTTGAGCACATCCACGAACCGGGAGGGTTCCGGCGAAACTACGTGCTTTTGCAGTCCAGCGGACAAGGGACGGAAGAAAGGAGGACAACGAACAATTTCATTGAATTCCTGTACCTATTTGGACAGTTTGTGAGTTGTGGTGGCCGCCAATACATTCTCTTTTTAACTGAAACTCTAGGCTGGAGAAGACCTGGAGGAAGATGAAGAGGATGCAGACGACGAGGAAATTGCTGGACAGCCCGAACCGAGTGCAGCAGCCGCTTCTGTGGATGAGTCACAACCACTACTTAAGCAGACGCAGCATGTTAGGTCTTGGTCTCGGCGTCGAGCTGCGTCCGTTGGTCCCCGCGGTGACGCGACGGTTCCTCAAGCGGTGCTCATGGTTCGATAGTTGTTACTATGAGGCGTCGATATACTGAAACGATATGCGCAGCTCCTCAAGTCGTTCATTGGCACAGGGGTCCTATTCTTGGGGAAGGCGTATGTAATGCCTCTGGAATTTATCAAAGTTCTCATTATTATGGCAGGTTTTCAAACGGCGGTTTACTATTCTCCTCCGTCGTCATTGCTGTCGTCGCCCTGGTATCTTTATATTCATTCTTACTACTCGTCAAAGCCAAATTCGTGGTTTCCGGCTCTTTCGGAGGTTGGTGATCCATCATTCCTTGACTCGGGGTTTGTTCATGTGCATTATAGATATTGGCGGAACATTGTATGGCCCTTGGATGCGCTATGCAATCCTCAGTTCTATTGCAATTTCTCAGTTGGGATTTGTCTCTGCTTACACTATCTTTGTTGCTGAGAATCTTCAGGTTCGTATTTACGTAGTCCTCAGTACCAGGCATCTGACACTCCTTAGGCTTTCGTGGCAGCTGTCACTGACTGCACGACCACGCTTTCTGTACTATCGCTTATATTAGTCCAGTTGATCATATTCCTTCCCTTGGCACTCGTTCGCAATCTTGCGAAGCTTAGCACCGCTGCACTTGTTGCAGACGTCTTCATTTTTGCGGGGCTCGTGTATATATTCAGCAGTGAGATATCCATTATCAGCAAGCGAGGCATTGCGGAGGTGCAGATGTTCAATCCAAGAGAATTCCCCTTGTTTATTGGGTACGCTGTGTTACAACCGGGTCTTCCTGCAGTGACTTAGGCTCCACTAGAACTGCCGTGTACTCGTTTGAAGGCGTTGGCTTGGTAGGTCCGATAGCTATACGGATACCGATCAGGTTCATTAAGCCAGGCCTGTCAAGGTTGTCCCAATTACCGATGCAATGCGGGAACCACGCAAGTTCCCGAAAGCCCTCACTGGTGTGATGATCGGGACGCTCTGTGCGTGTTTCCTGGCATTCTTGTGATCTTGTTAATAGTGCCTTCTAGTCCTCTTTGGTGGCGCAGGTGCACTTGCCTACTTGACATTTGGCTCGGAAGTAGATGCTGTTGTGCTAGTCAATCTTGACCAAAGGAGTAAATCTACCCAAGCAGTAAGCCTTACCTGATTTATTGTATTAGGCTCGTAAGCTGAGTCTCCGCTAGGTTCAATTCCTCTACTCCCTTGCCATAGTCCTATCCATCCCGCTTCAGTTCTTCCCGGCTGTGCGTATTCTGGAAAATGGACTATTTGTCCGGAGCGGAAAGCGAGATCCCCGCGTCAAGTGGCTGAAGAACCTGTTTCGGTTTGGCCTGGTGATGTTTTGTACCCTCCTTAGCTGGGTTGGTGCTGCCGACCTAGATAAATTTGTCTCGCTGATCGGAAGCCTCGCGTGGTAGGTATTGTTTACCGGAATATGTGTTCCAAGACTAATGGACGTACTAGTGTACCCTTGTGTTATGTCTATCCGCCGATGTTGCACTACAAGGCCGTTGCCAAGACGCGGACCCAGAAACTGTGCGACATTTTGTTGGGCGCCTTTGGCGTGGGTGCGATGGTATTCACGTCTGTACAGACGATCAAGGTACGCTTAATACCAAGTGGATCTAACTTTCTAGAATACTGCCCTGACCCTGTGAAACAGCTCATAGCTGCGCCTGAAGCTGCCCAACCAGCTCCAGGCACGTGTTAACCTTCTGGATGTTTGGATTTGTCGCCCTAGAAGCGTCTTCATACCGTTGCCCCAGGATGATATTCTAGCAGTAACAATGGCAATCATGTTCCCACTTCTTACCAAGTTTCTACATACACTGGACACCTGCTTGTACCTGGGCACACGTCCAAGTACATATTCACGTACGAGTATGTCATCGTATGACATTAAATGCCGCTGTAACTACGCTTCGATAGTAATGGAGTCAAGTTAAGATCAATTGTATGATGGTCTTATATTCGAAGAAGCGGAAATGAATTGGTGTGAATGAAAACCTTGGTTGTATGTACCTATAGGGTCCCCTTTCAACAACAATGTACGATTATTAGTCAGCCAGGGAGCGCAGTAACCACCCGACGTGGCATCGTGTTAAATCTTGAATACGGGGCTGTACATACTAGACGTATCCTCGTGTTCTTCGGTCAATTTGCCGTCTGGCCACCTAGTGTCCACGCGATGACCCCATTTTCTCATCACGGTGATCCTTCCTTCACGTTTAACCGGACCTATCGAACAAGGGATACTGGTTCCTGCTAGCAAACCCCATTCTGTATGCATGATTCTGCGGCGGTATAGCATCGCTGAATTCAACTCCAACATAGAGCTTGTAAGGATTACAGCTAATAAATGCTTCTCGGGCGATAAGGGGGACGCAGCAACCGACAGGAAATCAGATTTATTTGACTGCGTCCGCGAGGCAGCAAGCCCATATTGGGGAGCATATCACAATTCTTGCGCTCCTCACCGAAGCCACGATGAATCCCTACATATATGCCGTATGAAAACCCCATTTTTTTCTTCGTGTTTCCCCGCTAGATTCCCCTCGTCCTGGTGTATTGCAGGTCCAAGACGATCCACCAAGCGAGCCGCTCTGTATTATGTCTGTATTAACTAATGTCCTCCCTTCTCAGCCGCGTATTCGAAGGAAACCTGCTCCGAGCCTAGAGCTAGATGCACGGTATCCGAAACCCGACCCCGACGACCCGTTTGCACCTTTGTCGGTGCTTCGTAGTCGGACGGCAAGTACGCTGGGTTCTATGGTCGCGCCCCCTCTCACTTTCCGGGGCACGTCCACATCACATCTCCCTACATTGTCATACACTGGGGGCAGGTACCCCCCAGATATTTATCAAGCATACTTCAATTCCCCTCCTGGTTCCGCGAAGGCCACAAACTTCGAACAACTGGTCGATAGGTCCAAGTGGCTGTCTGCAGCTTCGCCCGTGGATCCTCCAGATTCCTTCTTACATTCTTCTCCTCAGCGAAGGCGCTCACAGTCTGCCGTCTCACGGAAAGATGTTCGAGTGACTTCTTCGCCACCGAGAACCTCACCATATGGTCATTCGAGCCTCCAGTCCTATGTCCTCGTTGGTGCACGTTCCTCTACACCTGCTTTGACTCCCACCTTCACTACCGAACCGTTGAGTATGTCCCCGGAGCCACGAGTCCTTCATGGGAGTGAGAGCACACGTGTTCTGGCGTCGCGGCATCCGCGTCCTGCAGCTAGCGGAATAATGTCTGTGCCATCGTCCCAGGTTCATCTCCCTTCCTCCTCGGAGGATGGGTTGACATCACCAAGGAAGGGTGGGAAGCTGGCCCGCTTTCTTCCCAAGAAGGCAGCGAGTCGATTGAGTGGCGGACCCAAGTCAACGGATAATCTTCCACTCTCCATGCACGACTCATCTGTTGTGCCATTCCCACAACGCTCTGGTGGGCGGCCGTCAAGAGGAAAGCAAATGCCCGAACAGAACACGTTCCATGCACGTCGGAAGTCCTCCGCGCTGTTCCCTGCCGCGGTTGCCGCGAACCTACACATGATGGATGTCTCCAATCCAGTAAACGCAACCAGTGGCAGCCTGATCTATGAACCGTTGACGGATGCTGACCTTGGGTATATATCTGATTCGAACATCGTTCCCTCTCGTTCCCACACGTCCCCCCTTCCTCCCATCGGACCTCCTTGTGCGCCGAAACTAGTGCATGCCCGTTCGCAAACTATGGATGGCCATTTGTACAGGGTCCCACGTCATGCAGAGAATGGAAACGAGACAGTACAGCCCCGTCCTTCAACGCCCGCACCCCCTTACTCCGTGTTCGATGAACATGCTATGCCGACCGCGAAGCAATTGATGGACGCATCATCTTGTTTCGTAATCGCAGAGAACGGCATACGGGTCCCATTCTGTGACTTAATTAAGGACAAAAAGACTATCGTCATTTTTATTCGGCACTTCTGGTGCGTGTTCATGACGTCGCCAACAGCTGTCGGTGCTTACGTGATATGCAGGTGTCCTATGTGCCAGGACTACATGTTTTCTGTCACCACGGCGGTTGATCCTAAGTTATTGCAGCGAGCGGATGTCAATCTAGTTGTTATCGGGAACGGTTCGTTCAACATGATCAAATCATACAGGCGTAAGCGTTGTCTTACAGTCGATGTTTATCGTTTCTTATATTGTGTTCCAGAAATATTCCGCACTCCTTTCGCAGTCTACACAGATCCTTCGATGCGTCTCCACAGTGCCCTTGGTATGATCAGACTTCGAAAGATGCGTCCCAAATCACAGATAAAACGAGGGGGCTATATTCGCCACGGTAACGTGAGTGGCCTCGCCATGGTCGTCGCGAATGCTGTACGCGTTGGCATGCCAATCTGGGAGAAGGGGGGCGATCCCGCTCAGTTGGGCGGTGAATTTGTGTTTGGGCCTGGGTAAATTTCTCCCCGCATTGATGCAGCGCCGAAGTGCTGATCTGGTGTATGACCGCTGTAGTCTGACGGTCTCTTTTGCACACCGCATGCCCAATGCTGGCTGTCATGCCCCTGTTCAACGCGTGTTGGCTGCTGCTGGTGTGGGCATAGGCTGCGAAGCTCCGCTGTCAACTCCGGGGCCTGTTGCACGGACGACTTCTCTTGGACAGGATGAAGAACAATGGATGGAGGAACGCCGCATGAGCCTTGCTAGGATCAGAGAGCGCAAAATCGCACGGCGTACGGGTGTGACTTTCCCAACTTGTCCGGAAGTTGCATCTGCAGAGGGCCGATCCCCCTCTTCAACAGGTCATTCATCAATTCCCTCTCCTTTACCGGACAGTGACAAAGACAAGGGAGAAAAGTCCGGCAGTGCAACAGTGCGAACGGAAGTGACAGAGAATAGGTCTCAGGATAGTCATGACGCCATTCTAGGTACATCTGTGGAAGAGACGGATACGGAGACAGTTTCAGTAGGATCGCAGACGCTGACAGAATCTGACAGCGGCTCTGAGCATACAAGAACCGAGGAGGTTGAGCCCCATCAGTTGAGGGACAAGGCGGCACTGCTTGATCTAGAAGATCTTGACACAGCGCCTGGTGTGACTGTGTCACCATGAACACGGATCCCGCCGGTTCTTTACATACATACATGCCTTTCGTTTTTGTTGTCTGGCACAGTCTCAGCTTCACTAAAAATTATACATCAGTAAGAGTATCGGTGATTACTTATGGTGTGCATTTATTCTTCTTTGTCTATACCTCGTTGGATAGATGGAATGCAGAGCATCTCTTGCCTACGTTTGCGAGTGGGCGATGTTTCCGGAGGTGTGTGTTACTGATCGCACGTATGTACTTCTATGTGCGCGTCTAGCGTATTACACATGCTTATTAGAAGATGTATTCTGTGGGCGAGCTCCCCTGGATAATGAATATTACGCTTATCGTGATGACGGGAGACTTCTTGGGCTGTGGGTATATCGCTGAGAACTCGCTTGTAATAATCGTCTAGACTCTTCATACCTATCAGCCATTTGCAATGCGAAGACAGAGGACAGCTGCAGCTGTACACGGAGATAAAGGCGTAATCAGCGCGCGGCCCGCAACGGGATCAGGACTCAGCAGTTGTTACTGTACAGCGAGCGGGTATGGAGTGTCGATGGGGGTCGAGTACGACACCGCCTACCGACTTGATGCTGGGAGATATGTGCATCATGTGTGGCATCACCACCGTACAGACCTCCGACTGGCTATGACTGGGTGACTCGTAGTGATGTACCCTTTACCACGTAACTGATATGGGTCGGTGCTGCCAGGGCCCTGATTGCACTGATATGTGAACTGAGAATTTCCGAAAAGACAGGAGGTCGGATTATGTGTATGGTACGGCGTGTCAAGTATGCGACCGCGAGGCTTATTATCACTCGGAGATCTGAAATGACTCAAATGCGATTTGGATTCCATTGAGGATGGAATATTTAAAGTATCAATAGCATCCAGGACGTGATTGATACTTTGCTGTCGACGCTGTGCGGGTCGACAAGGGCATGAAACCGCCTTGACAGACCTATGCACAATTCCATCTTTATTGTTATGCACTTTTCTTTTGGTTCCGAAACACGTACATCTCAGGTTATACGTAAGGGCACGTGACTGGATTTTTTTGGGGAGAAAATGTAGATTACACGCGAAGCAAAAATTTGGGACTGGGGCCAGTCAAGCAAATTGATTATAAGCTCGCATCATCCCTTGCCCTTGGGGACCTCTTCATCTCCTTCCCCTTACTCGTCAGTCTATACAACTTCCCTTCCATCCGCCGAAATGTCTGTCCAAAACGGCGACGCCGTCCGCGAATGTAGTATCATTACACGTCCACTCATCCTCGCCGTTGGAAACGTTAGGGTACGCGTATGCTTCGTGCATTATGTCTTCTCATGTTAATTCTTGTTAGGTTTCCATCCCTGTTTCCGCTCACAGCGACCAGTGGATCGCTGCAGAAGTACTTAGAGATGACTTCATCGCCCAGTCCCCAAAGACCGCCGATGCGGCGGAGAACGCTCCTGAGCAAGAAAATGTCCCCCAGGCCGAGGTCGCTCTGTTTGCACGCTTTCTTTCCTTCGTCGCACAAAGATTATTAGATGATCAACAGTATACCAAGGCGTCTACGTCCTTGCTCCTCGATGCTTTCACGCACTTCGTCTCCACCTACCTTACCGATACGGACCTCTATTCCTTTGTTAACGCGTTTGATGCTGACGTCCGAAGCACCGTGCTCACGGCCTTTTTCGCGGCACGTGCAACCCTCGAACAACAGAATGTCTCCGACATCCCTCAACCTCAAACGCCTGCCCTGCTGACTGCAGCCGCCGATGGCGAAGCCTGTATTTACGCGCTTTTCGGTGGTCAAGGGACTAACGAAGTATACTTTGACGAACTCCAAGCACTTTACGACTCGTATAAACCTTACGTCTCTCCTCTAATCACGGCCATCACGAACGAGATACTCATTCCCCTCGTCGTCGCGCATACGACTTCCAGTTTCTACCACTACGGCATGGACGTCGCCTCCTGGCTGTCCGGGGCTGTTCCTCGTCCACCCATCTCCTATCTTGCGTCTATACCCATCTCGCTGCCTCTCATCGGTTTGACGCAACTCATTCAGTATCTTGTCATCTGCCGTGTCTCTGGTTTAACACCCAGCCAACTTCGCGACCACCTTGCAGGTACCACCGGTCACTCCCAGGGTGTCGTCTCTGCCGTTGCAATCTCTGCGTCCACCACTTACGAGTCATTCGATATTAATGCGAAGAAAGCCCTCCGCTGGCTCTTCTTTTGTGGCATGCGTGGCCAGGGATCGTTCCCCGTCCTGGCTCTTGAGCCCGGTATCGTCCAAGATTGCGTTGAGGGCGGAGAAGGACAGCCAACACCTATGTTATCGGTTAATGGTCTCGATTTGAAGGCACTCAAGCCCCACATCGATGCCACAAACAAGCATCTCTCACCCAATTCCAAACTGTCTGTTTCCCTTTATAACGGCCCACGCAACTTTGTGGTTACTGGCCCACCGCGTTCCCTTTATGGTCTGGTCACGAACCTTAGGAAGATCCGTGCTCCGAGCGGCCTCGATCAGAGCAAGGTACCGTACTCGCAAAGAAAGCCCGCATTTGGTGTCCGCTTCTTGGCCGTCAACGCGCCATACCACAGTGCGTACATGGCGGACGCGACAGACAAACTGTGTAACGAGGATCTCAATGGTGAAGAGCTGTGGACTGCTGACGAGCTGGCGATCCCTGTCTTCAACACGGAAGATGGTAAGTTAACCTTGGTCTGAATGACAATAGGCTAAGTCGCGTGTATTTCAGGCTCTGACATGCGCGAACTTACATCTTCGATTACCCGGTCATTATGCGAGCAAATCTTCACATCTCCTATTCACTGGGACCTTGCGACTGCGTTCTCTGACACAGCCACTCACGTGATCGATTTCGGCCCAGGTGGTTTGAATGGCATTGGCCCACTCACCTCCCGCAACCTCGAGGGTCGTGGTGTTCGTGTCATTATCCTCGGCGATAAAGGTCGCGGCGAGTCAGAACTATTTGATGTTGACGATGTCCAATATGAAGAATGGTGGAGCAAGAAGTACGCTCCAAAGTTAATTAAGACCAGGTATGTGTAAATTGGCAACCTTCATGTTTTTGTGCTAACGGGATTGGTAGTGATGGTACCGTTCACCTGGATACTCGTTTCTCTCGGCTGCTGGGCAAGCCTCCAATCATGGTGGCGGGTATGACCCCCACCACAGTCAAGGCCGGTTTCGTCTCAGCAGTCCTCTCTGCCGGATATCACATTGAACTAGCTGGTGGTGGCCACTATAATGCCGCTGCTCTTCGTGCCAAGGTCACCGAAATCCAGTCAAAGATCCCGGAAGGTGTTGGTATCACTCTAAACTCCCTTTACATCAATCCTAAGCAGTTTGGCTTCCAATTTCCCCTCTGGCAAGAGATGCGTCGCGAGGGTCTACCCGTGGAGGGCTTCTGTGTTGCAGCTGGCATTCCCAGCACGGAGAAAGCAGCAGAGATTATCAGTGGACTACGCAATGCTGGAATTAAGCACGTTTCGTTCAAGCCAGGCTCGGTTGAAGGAATCCGCCAGGTCGTGAACATCGCGGCAGCAAACCCCGACTTCCCTATCATTCTGCAATGGACTGGTGGACGTGCTGGCGGACACCACTCCTACGAGGATTTCCATATGCCTATTCTGAAGACGTACAGCGCCATCCGCCAGCACGACAACATTTGTCTCGTGGGAGGATCTGGCTTTGGTGGGGCGGACGACCTTTGGCCTTACCTCACTGGCGAATGGTCAAAGGAGAAATACGACACTCAACCCATGCCATTCGATGGCTTCCTTTTCGCTAGTCGCGTTATGGTTGCCAAGGAAGCGCATACAAGCTCCTCTGTCAAGGATCTCATTGTTGCCGCTCCTGGTGTCAATGACAAAGACTGGGAGAATACCTACGTAAAGCCGACTGGTGGTATCCTTACTGTTCGCTCGGAGCTCGGCGAACCTATTCACAAAGTTGCTACTCGCGCTGTCAAGTTATGGAAGGAGTTTGATGATACCGTATTCAAGATGCCGAAAGATAAACGCGCCGCTTGGTTGGCAGAGCGTAAAGCGGAAATCATCGAGAAGCTCAACAAGGACTTCGCGAAGCCGTGGTTCGGATGGAAGAAAGATGGTAGTGTTGCCTTCGATCTCGGCGACATGACCTACGAGGAGGTCACTCTTCGAATGATTCGCCTCATGTACGTTGGCCATCAGGATCGCTGGATTGATATCAGCTTGCGCAATTTGACTGGCGACTGGTTGAGGCGCGTCGAAGAACGTTTCGCTGGCGTCAATGGCGGCACCAAACCGAGTGTCCTGCAAAGCTTCAACCAGCTCGATAATCCTACCGCATTTGTCAGCGGATTCTTCGAGAAGTATTCTGCTGCCACTGAGCAGCTGCTCGCTGCCGAAGATCGTGCATACTTCCTTACTATCTCTCAACGCCCTGGTCAGAAGCCTGCTCCCTTCATTCCCATTTTAGACGCAAACTTCGAAGTTTGGTTCAAGAAGGTTGGTGTAACGATTATGTTTATGTCTATATAACCTTTCTTACTCACTGCCACTCGTTAGGACTCACTTTGGGCTGCGGAAGACATTGAGGCGGTCTTTGATCAAGATCCCCAGCGCGTTTGTATTCTTCAAGGTCCCGTTGCCGTGAAGTACTCGACTGTTAAGGACGAGCCCATCAAAGACCTCCTTGGGAACATAACGTCGAAGCTTGTCGAGCGCCTCTTGGAACATTCCTACGGAGGGGATGCAGCCAAGGTGCCCACTGTTGATTATCTCGCGCCTGAGGCAGATGAGTACGATGTTCCTGATGAGGTTGAGTTCGAAGAGTCTGCAACCGCCCTCACCTACAAGCTCGGTAATACGCTCCCTGATGTCTCCGAGTGGCTTGAGGTCCTTTCGGGTTCTGAGTTGAACTGGCTCAAGGCACTGCTCACGTCGTCCACTATTGTCCAAGGCCACGCCTACATTGACAACCCCCTTCGCCGTGCTCTTCGCCCTCGTGCTGGACAGCGTGTTGTTATCGGACTGGAAAAAGGTTCCCCTGTCACCCTGACCGTCTATGGGGGTGCACGATCCTTCGGTTCCCATAAGCCAGATTTCAAGGTTATTGAGATCAAGTACACCGCGTCATCCAAGTTGATCGATGTTACTCTTTACGAAGATCGCCGTGACGTTTCGGTTCCCCTCTCCCTCCAATTCAAGTACGTCCCTTCCATGGGTTCCACCCCCGTCCACGAAGTCGCCGAGGGTCGCAACCATCGTATTAAGGAATTCTACTGGAAGTTGTGGTTCGGTGATGAGGAGCCCCTCCCAGAGATCTCCCTCCATGAAACCTTCATCGGTCCCGAGGTCACGATCTCTGGTCAGGAAGTAGAGATGTTCTGCGATGTCATTGGCAATCAGAACGAAGCGTACAAGCCCGCACGCGCGAACAAAGTCATGGCCCCCATGGATTTCGCGATTGTTACTGGGTGGCAGGTGAGTATACCTACTTTTCGTTAGCGTACATTTTTGTAACACATCCAACAGGCTATCATGAAGGCTATATTCCCTCCTGTTATCGATGGTGACCTCTTGAAACTGGTCCACTTGTCAAACGGCTTCCGTCTCCTTCCTGGTGCAAAGCCACTTAAAGCTGGTGACGCTTGTATTGCAGATGCCCGTATATGCTCCGTGAAGAACACAGACGCCGGTAAAGCTGTCCAAGTCAAGGGACGTGTGTATCGTGATGGTCAACCCATCATCGAAGTAACGTCGTCTTTTCTCTACCGTGGCCGTTTCACCGACTTTGAAAACACGTTCGAGACTGTCGATGAACCTGATTATGTTGTCGAGCTCGCCAACGATGCCGCTGTCGGGGTCATTCAGTCGAAGGAGTGGTTGATCTGGGAGGACGAATCTCAGCCCACCAAAGCTGGTATCACGCTTGTTTTCCGTGTCCGCTCCCAGGTTACATTCAAAGACAAGACTTCATACCGCGATGTGCTCGTTACAGGAGATGTTTTCCTCCGCGACCAGTTGAAACGTCTGAAGAAAGTTGGCTCTGTCGATTTCAACCAAGAAGGGTGTCAAGGGAACCCTGTGTTGGCGTATCTCCAGCGACATGGTGTCCCAGAAGGGCGACTCACACCTTTGACGAACGAGGGCTACACTTTGTCGAAGAACATCTCCACAACATTTACCGCTCCCTTCACAAACGAACCATACTCGAACGTCTCTGGTGACTTCAACCCCATTCATGTCAACCCTTACTTCTCCGACTACGCTTCGCTCCCGGGCACCATTACCCACGGTATGTGGTCTAGTGCGGCCACGAGGAAATATGTCGAGAACGTCGTTGCGGAAGGAAATCCCTCTCGCGTTATTGGGTAGAGTTGTTCCTTATCGTTCTGTATCATTGCTAATGGTCTTATAGATACGATGTTGGCTTCGTCGGAATGGTTTTACCTGGCGACGAGTTGACCGTTAAGATTCGTCACATCGGTATGCGGGACGGAAATATGGTCGTCAAAGTGGAGACCTTCAATCAGCGTGACGAGAAGGTCATTGAAGGCACTGCTGAAGTTGCCCAGCCCACCACCGTTTATGTTTTCACTGGTCAAGGTTCGCAAGAACCCGGCATGGGTATGGACCTGTACAATTCTTCTCCTGCTGCGCGTGCTGTTTGGGACGGCGCCGATGCTCATTTGCGCGCCGTCTATGGCTTCTCTATCATTGAGATTGTCAAGGATAACCCCAAGGACAAGACGATCCACTTTGGTGGTATTAAGGGACAGGCCATTCGTCAACGCTATATGGACATGACATACGACACCATGGATAAAGATGGTAACGTGAAGACACTTCCCCTCTTTGCTGATATCGACGTCCGCACGCCCAAATATACCTTCAGTCATCCAAATGGTCTCCTCTTCGCAACGCAATTTGCCCAAATCGCCCTCGTCGTAACTGAGAAGGCGGCATTCGAGGACATGCGTGCGAAGGGCTTCGTGCAGAAGGATTGTGCCTTCGCTGGACACTCGCTGGGTGAATACTCTGCTCTTGCTTCCATCGCTGACGTCCTCCATATTTCTGCCCTCGTCGATGTCGTGTTCTATCGTGGTATTACAATGCAGCGTGCCGTCGAGCGTGATGCACAAAACCGCTCCAACTATGCTATGTGTGCCGTTAACCCTAGCCGCATTTCGAAGACTTTCAACGAGACAGCGTTGCGCGAGGTTGTCGATACTATCGCCACTCGCACCGGAACTTTACTGGAGATTGTGAACTATAATGTTGATGTATGTGGAATGTCTGAGCCTGCAAAATCTTTACTAACGATCACTGCTAGGGTCAACAATACGTTTGTGCTGGAGAACTAGTTGCCTTGCAGACCATGACGAATGTCTTGAATTACCTCAAATTGCAGAAGATTGACATCGCTAAGGTCTGTCGGATTGTGTATGAACAGAGATAAGATGTTGACTCTTCGCAGTTGACCGAAACATTCACGGTCGAGAAGGTTAAGGAGATGTTATGTGATATTGTGGCGGAAAGCTTCGAACGGGCCAAGGAATTGCAGCAGGCTGAGGGTTATATCAAACTCGAGCGTGGATTCGCTACTATTCCTCTCCCTGGTATTGATGTGCCTTTCCACTCCCGCTACTTATGGGCAGGTGTGATGCCCTTCCGTGCATGTGAGTACTCATAACTACGACTGTCTTTCGGGTGTTCATGAATTCATTATGCAGACCTTTCGAAGAAAATTAACCCTACTCTCCTCAATCCCGACATGCTCATCGGGAAATACATCCCTAACTTGGTTGCGAAGCCATTCGACATCACCAAAGAATACGCACAGTTGATCTACGACCAGACTTCCTCTCCTCGTCTTGACAAGGTCTTAAAGAGATGGGAACAAGAAAACTGGGCCTCTCCAGAGCAACACCAGAAACTCGCTTATATCATTCTCGTTGAGCTCCTATCGTACCAGTTCGCATCGCCAGTTCGCTGGATCGAGACACAGGACCTTCTGTTTACTACATACCGCTTTGAACGTCTCATCGAGCTTGGTCCCTCTCCGGTTCTCACCGGCATGGCCACAAGGACTCTAAAGGCCAAGTACGAAGCTGAGGATGACGCAGTCAGTCGCAAGAGAGCTATTCTCTGCCATGCGAAGAACGCACGGGAAATCTATTATCTCTTCGAGGATGAGGCTGAGGCTCCTGCTGAAGTTGCTACCCTAACCGCTGCTCCTGCAGCCACTCCTGCACCTACCCCTGTCGCTGCCCCTGCCGCTCCCACACCATCTGCAGCTCCTGCTGCTGCCGTTGAGGACCTGCCACTCAAGGCCAGTGAAATTCTTACCTCCATTATCGCGCAGAAGCTCAAGAAAAAGGTCGATGAAGTCCCGCTAACGAAATCCATCAAGGACCTTGTTGGTGGGAAGAGTACTCTTCAGAATGAGATCCTTGGAGATCTACAATTAGAATTTGCTTCTGCGCCTGAGAAGGGCGAGGAACTGCCTCTCGAAGAACTCGGATCAGCTCTCGGTGTTGGCCATCCTGGTACACTCGGCAAATATACTTCGGGCATCATATCTCGCATGATTGGTGGTAAGATGCCGGGTGGTTTCAACGCTTCTGCCATCAAAGGCTACCTCTCCAAGGCTTGGGGCCTTGGTCCTTCTCGCGCTGATGGGGTCCTTTTACTGGGTACTACTATGGAACCCGCTAAGCGTCTCTCCTCTGAGGGCGAGGCTAAGGCATGGTTGGACAGCGTGGTCGCTGTGTATGCCCAGCGCTCTGGAATTTCCCTCAGCAGCGGAGGTTCTGGCGGTGCTGGCGGTGCTGGTGGTGCTGGTGGTGCAGTTATTAACAGCGAGGAGTTCCTCAAGTTCCAGGCTGAACAAGATAAATTCGTTGAACAGCAGATCGAGCTCTACATGCGTCACCTTGGTCGCGATTCGCGTGCTGGCGAAATCGCGTATGACAAGGAGAAGAGCAACTCCGCACAATTGCAAGCTCGTCTCGATGCCATCGCACGTGAGCATGGTGATACCTATATCGATGGCATCCAGCCCGCCTTCGACCCTCTCAAGGCACGCCACTTCGACTCTTCTTGGAACTGGGTTCGTCAAGATGCCCTTCTCATGTACTACGATATCATCCACGGACGCCTCACTACACTCGATCGCGAGCTCACGGCTCGTTGCATTAACCTCCTTAATCGTGCCGATCCGGAACTGCTCACTTACATGCAGTACCATATCGACCGCTGCGACCCCAGCAAGGGTGACACATACGCCCTTGCTAAGCAGTTTGGACAACAACTCATTGACAACACTAGGGAAGTCATTGGTCAGCCGCCTGTCTACAAAGATGGTGAGTTGCAGCTTTGACATACGATTTTGCATTGTTAACACCTGTTTTAGTCACATTCCCCACCGCCCCCCATACTGAGGTCACCGAGAAGGGAGATATCGTTTACACCGAGGTCGTTCGCGAGAACGTCCGTAAGTTGGAGGCATATGTCGAGGAAATGGCTAGCGGCGACACGATCTCAACTGTGAACATCCAGAAAGTACAGGAGGACGTCCTCAAACTCTGGACAGTCGTCAAGTCACAACCCGGGATTAGCCAGGACCAAAAGAATCGTATCAAGGCCTTATACGAAGGTGTCGTTCGCTCGCTTAGGAAGGGTCCCGAACAGACCCGTCAACGTCAGCGTACTCGCCGTTCCTCTTCTCAATTCCTTCGCCCCCAGGTGTCTGCTGTCACTCCCGTGTCTGCTGACAAAGTGCCACTTTTACACCTCAAACGCAAAGTCGGAACCAACTGGGAGTATTCAAGCAACTTGACTGGTGTTTACCTCGACATTCTCCACGAAATCGCTACGTCGGGGACCACTTTCAAAGACAAGAATGCACTACTCACTGGCGTCGGCAAGGGTTCTATTGGTGTTGAAATTCTTAAGGGTCTCCTCTCCGGCGGTGCTCATGTCGTCATCACAACTTCCCGCTACAACCGCTCTACCGTCGAGTACTACCAGTCCATCTACCAAAGCTTCGGTGCTCGTGGCTCCGCACTAACCGTAGTTCCCTTCAACCAAGGGTCTAAGCAAGACGTCGAAGCCCTGATCGATTATATCTATGCTACTCTTGGTATGGATCTGGATTATATCCTTCCTTTTGCTGCTGTGCCAGAAAATGGTCGCGAGATTGATGGCCTCGATGACAAGTCCGAGCTTGCACACCGTATCATGTTGGTCAACTTGTTACGCATCCTTGGTGCTGTGAAGACCAAGAAAGCCTCGCGCCAGTTCGTAACAAGGCCCACTCAAGTTATACTACCGCTGTCTCCCAACCACGGTCTCTTCGGCAATGACGGTCTCTACTCAGAATCAAAAATTTCGCTCGAAACACTCTTCAACCGTTGGAATTCTGAGAGTTGGGGCGAATACTTATGTCTTGCGGGTGCTGTTATTGGGTAAGGTGTCTCCGTGAATCGCAACATTACTTCATACTGATAGCCCCTTAGCTGGACCCGTGGTACTGGTCTAATGGATGCTACTAACATGGTTGCCCAGGAGGTCGAAGCACATGGTGTCCGCACGTTCTCCGCCAAAGAAATGGCTTTCAACATTCTTGGCCTCATGCATCCACTCCTCTTCAGCATCACGCAAGTGGAGCCCATCTGGGCTGATCTGAATGGTGGAATGGATCGTCTTCCGGACCTAGCTGATATCACCACTCGTATTCGTTTGGATCTCAACAAGAAAAGCGAACTCCGCCGTGCTATCGCCCGCGACAATGCTCTGGACTTCAAAGTTATCAACGGTGCTGA
Source organism: Astraeus odoratus (assembly GCA_016618355.2). Classification (NCBI taxonomy): domain Eukaryota; kingdom Fungi; phylum Basidiomycota; class Agaricomycetes; order Boletales; family Astraeaceae; genus Astraeus; species Astraeus odoratus. The sequence goes on along the minus strand of JADGIP010000376.1, from coordinate 2,252 downwards.
AGGCGAACGCGTCCTCCAGACCATCAGTGTGGTCCCCCGTGCTAACTTCAAATTTGATTTCCCTGTATTAGAATCCGCCTCTTCCCTCGAGCAGCTCAGCAAGCTGCGTGGCATCATCGACTTGGAGAAAGTTGTTGTCATCACTGGTTTCGCAGAAGTTGGCCCGTGGGGTAGTTCACGTACTCGATGGGAAATGGAAGCCCGAGGAGAGTTCACCATCGAAGGTTGCATTGAGATGGCTTGGATTATGGGTTACATCAAACACTTCGATGGACGTCTCAAGGATGGTACTTTACACGTTGGTTGGGTTGACGCGAAGACTGGCGAACCCGTTGATGACAAGGATGTGAGAAACCGCTACCAAAAAGACATCATGGCACATGCTGGTGTCCGTCTCATCGGTGAGTATATTCTTTTGAATGCTAAAAATTATTGTCGCTGATATTTGGGACGCAGAACCTGAACTCTTCCGTGGCTACGATCCTAAGAAGAAAATATTCAACCAAGAGGTCGAGCTTATCCATGACTTGGAGCCTATTGAAGTCGCTAAATCCGAAGCTGAGAAATTCAAGTACGAGCACGGCGATAAATGCGACATTTGGGCTGGTGAAGGAGACCAGTGGTTCGTCAAGTTCAAGAAGGGAGCACGTATCTTTGTCCCCAAGGCGTTCCGCTTCAGTCGCCTCGTCGCTGGTCAGATTCCTACTGGATGGCATGCTGGAAGATATGGTATCCCTGCTGACATCATCGCCCAAACGGACCGCGCCACTCTCTGGGCCCTTGTCTGCACCGCGGAGGCCCTCAATATGTCCGGTATTACCGACCCTTACGAATTATACAAGCATATGCACCCTTCGGAAGTCGGCACTTGCGTTGGTAGTGGTATGGGAGGTACTGAGTCGCTGGCGAAGATGTTCAAAGATCGCCGGGAAGAGAAGGACGTCCAGAATGATATCCTCCAGGAGACGTAAGTGTCAGAACTGCTACGTTGACTTTCTGCTCATCATTACTCTTCAGGTTCATTAACACCACTGCTGGATGGGTCAATCTTCTCTTGATGTCCTCTAGTGGACCTGTCAAGATCCCCGTTGGTGCTTGGTGAGTGGAAACTATTGAGAGTAAAGTAGCAGGTTCTGAATTGTTTGTAGTGCGACAGCTCTGCAGTCCCTTGAGATCGCCTGTGACACCATTCTCTCTAACAAGGCTAAGGTTATGATTGCTGGTGGCTTTGATGATATCAGTGAGGAAGGTTCTTATGAGTTTGCCAACATGAAAGCTACGAGCAACGCGGAGACGGAGTTTGCAATGGGTCGCGAGCCGACTGAGATGTCTCGACCTGCTACTACTACGCGTTCAGGGGTGAGTAGTGGAATACACTGAAAGTTGAACGGCGCTGACTCTTCGACACTTAGTTCATGGAATCCCAGGGCACAGGTATCCACATTGTGATGAATGCAAAGACGGCTCTTGAACTTGGCGCTCCCATTCGCGGTATCCTTGCATTCACCTCAACATCAACGTGCGTAACAGTGCTTCCTACTCTAATTGCAGATGATGATTCCTTTGCATAGTGACAAAGCTGGCCGCTCTGTTCCTGCTCCTGGTCGTGGAGCTCTCAGCGTGGCTAGGGAACTACCGTCGAAGTACCCTCTACCATCTCTCAGTCTTGACTACCGTTCTCGGCAGGTCGCCTTCAGGCGCAGCCAGATCTCGCAATGGCTTAATCATGAACATGCTCAGCTCCAAGAAGAGATCGAAGCCCTCAAGGTAGAGAACGGTGCTGTTGACGATGACTACTTTGCTGCACGCGTCGCGGACATCGAGAAAGAAGCCCTCCGCCAGGAGAAAGAGGTTCTTGCAACGTACGGCATGTTGGAGGGTACTGATGCGCGTGTTGCTCCTATGCGCCGTGCACTTGCTGTTTGGGGTCTTACTGCTGATGACATTGGCGTTCTTTCCATCCACGGAACAAGTACGGGGGCGAACGAGAAAAACGAAACGGAAATCTGGCATAACATTCTCCACATCATGGGTCGCACGCATGGCAATGCGGTTCCTGTCATGGCTCAGAAGAGCTTACTGGGTCACTCAAAAGGTGGTTCCGCTGCGTGGCAGATGGCCGGTGTCCTGCAAACTGTTATCACGGGTATCATCCCTGGAAATCGTAACAGCGACAACGTCGATGCCCGATTTGAAGCGCATCACAACCTCATGTTCCCGTCTCGCTCTATCCACACGGACGGTATTCGTGC
>JADGIP010000375.1:0-19901 GCA_016618355.2 Astraeus odoratus | reverse complement strand
TCAGGAGCGGCCGGCTCATTTTCTTGCAGGGCTCGGCATGTGCCAAAATCTGTGCATCAAGCAGGAAAGCTCAAGCAGACAATGCTGGATGCCCAACGTGTGAAGGAGGAACGTCGGCGGAAACACACCCGTGCTGGAGAAAGCAAACCAAAGGCGGAGAGAAAGAAAATTGTTCTGGCGGAAAAAAGCTAGCCGTGTGCTGTGTACTTTACGGCTGGTTTCTGGTGTGGAAGGAGGCCAACAGGAGAGGGGTGGGTCACGTGGTTTCGGGTTATATAACACAACCAAACAAAATGGTGCTAATGCAACCACAGCATTCGAGTGCTTGTTCTTTCCCTTGTGCTTGCTTGCTTATATCCTACTTGACGTTGTAACTCGCTATGTCCGACTCTGACGGTGATATTGACGACGAACTGCTCGAACTGGCCGGGCAAGGAACGGAGAAGAAGCGTAAACGACAAGCGCCAGGGTTGAAATTATCCGCGACGAAAAAGCGCAAGTCCAAGTAAGCCTTGCTATCGTAGCATCTCTCGGCGTCCATATCACGCGCTTTACAGCAGTAGTTCTGACTCCGAGAATGAGCCCGAGAGTGAGGAAGGGGAAGAGGGCAACCCATACCCTTTAGAGGCCAAGTATGAGGACGAAGCAGACCGGGAACGGTGAGTTCTAAACTAGGGCACCAGTCATGTAGTTTTTTTGACACCACACGCTTGAATATGACTCTTTCTTCCGAACCGAAGGCTGCTTGCTATGTCTGAGATTGAACGGGAAGCTATTCTTGCCGACCGCCTAGAACGGATGCAGAAGATACAGGACAGGCGCAAGTTGCAAGAGATGATCCGACAACAGAAGGGTGCTTCCAATGATGCTGATAGTGTGTCAAAGGCAGCCAAACGTACTCGCTCTGCTTGCATTTCGAAATGGTGCCGTCTTACATGACTCTGTTTACAGGACAACACACTGTAAGGGGGGCTACCAAGGAGAAATCCAAGAAGCTCGACGAGCTCAAGGCGAAACGGAAGGCCAAGGACGAGAAGAAACGTGTATGTTGCTCGGCGTGGAAAATCTCTTCCTCGCTCATCGCGTTGCTAGGTCCGGACGGACTCTCCAAAGCGCGAGCGTTCTTCGTCACCTATGGACATGGAAACGTCCTCTGGTGAAGAAGAAGACGGCCAAATCACCAAATATGAAGAAGAGGAAGAGAGGGAACGCAGATTGTACTCTAAGCAATCTGATCCCGAAGACGAACTCGCTACCTTGGCGGATCTCGTGAAATGCAGATTGTCGAGAGACATGATTGCAAAGTATTGCATGGCTCCTTGGTTCGAGGACTACGTCAAAGGCAAGTATAGACAATATATACACCCGTTCTCTACCGTGCTGAGGTTAGCTCCCGTCTAAGGTGGCTGGGTGCGTTATCTCATCGGCCAGGAGGGTAACGAACCAGTATATCGATTATGTGAGATCATCAGTAAGTGCTGATCCCGTTCCAATGAACTCGATCCAACATACCCTGCAAGACCTTGGAGCCAACTTTGTGAGACCATACAAAGTAAACAACCGAATGGTAAACCAGAATTTGGAACTGAGACACGGGAAATCTGTGAAGGCATTTTCAATGGACAAGGTGTCGAATGCGAAATTCGAGCCGGTTTGTCCCCGATATCCTCGCTCATAGTCGAGCTCTAAGGTGGCCCACAGAGAGAGTTCGTACGCCTCACCAAGACATATGCCGCCGATGGTATGAAGCTGCCTTCGAAGCGCCAACTTGAGAAAAAGGCCGCCCAGATTGAAAAGCTCGTAGCCCAACCTTTCACAGAGGTTTGCCTAATTCCTCTTGGCACAGCTTTCCCTTGCTGAGGGCACGTTCAGAGTGATGTCGCTGCAATGCTTGCACGTAAGAACCAATTCAATCATCAGCAGAGTTCTGCGGCCATTACTATGGAACGATCTCGTCTCATGCAAGCCAAGACATTAGCCTTGCGACGACAAGATTATCCCGAAGTTGCGGATATCGAGGCCAAACTGAAAGAGCTTCCTGTCGCCCAGAATACGCGAGAAGAAGAGGAATCCCTTGCTGATAAACTGGCCAAAGTTAATGAACGGAATCGCAAGGCCAACCTCGAGGCTGTGCGAAAGGCGGAGTTCGAGGCCGAGCGCAAACGAAGAGAGCGGAAGCTGGCCGCCGCTGGATTGTCCGGTACGGCCACTCCTGAAGCGAATGCCAGACTAAAGGCAGTATCGAGGCTCCCTGATAGTATATCCAGGTTTGTCGCTGTCCGATGGTCCTGTCCTGTCTCACCTGTGGTTCCATGCTTTTCTTGTTCGATCTACGCCATTTGCGACGATGTAAACAGATCCGCGACTCCGAACATCAGTGCAACAGCAACTCCCGTACTAAATGCACAGTCGACAGCTGCTGCACGACCGATATCACCTTTACCCGGTTCCACTTTATCCGCTCTCCAAACGTCGCCGGGAAAGAGTTTGGAAGCTTCGCTTATAGAGAGCATTGAAGTTGATCTTGGTGATTTCTGAACGATTCTATGGAACTATTTGTCCTAATCGTTCGGTGCATCACCATGGCCTCTTCGCCGACTCCTCGTGTATCGGTCTGGATATATCTTTTGTATATACTATCGCAGCACTCAATGCATAATGATATTAGTTTATTTGCACTGCTTGGACATCACTTTCCAAAGTGTAGACCGACCAGAGTAGACACTGCAGCAGCTTCTTGGAGTACCGGCCGAGTGCATGTAACTGGTCCAAGGGTACATTTTCTTCTAGTACTGATGGAACATGGACTGGTAAAGAGGCTTTGCGTTCGGGATTCGCCGACCCTCTCGACTACTAACTACGTTGGATTCCCCTCCCAACCGCCACAAGGTGTTCCAGCAGGTGCAGCGGTGTCCGTCCCCCTGGCTTCAGGAATGGCCATCCAGCGAGAATCTCGCGCATCCACTAGCAATTGGGGGACAACTTCCCAAAGAGCTGCCTAGCACAGAAACCCGCACCTCGGGCAACCAGCTGGGTTACATGTCATTATCAGATACAATCGTGGTTCCAGAGTCCAGACCAGATGTATATCGCACCCTCGTTTAACAAACTTCGAGCGGTTGTCTTTTCCAGCGATAAGTTTTCTTTCTCCAAGCTCCCTATCAGATCAACATCAGACATGGCCGGTTTGGATCAGGAGTGACCTGCACACCCTGCTCAACGGCTACCGGCAGCGACTCGCGTCTTCTCTGAGGCACCATGTGCTTCTTTGCACTTCGTGGTCATGACAGGGAGCACTTTTGATAGGCACGTTTGCCTGTAATTATCTGACGGGAATGTCTATTCGGTCCAAGAAATCATCCTTGCCGGCGTACAGCTGCCAATCACTCCCCATCTTCTTTCCCTCGGAATGTGGCCTGTTATTTATATCCGAGGTCACATGTACTGCCCCGGGGTGGACCTTTGTTTACGCCGAGCCCCACTGCCGTGGAGCTCAACAGTATCGGTAACGGAGACGTAAGTGGTTCTTTCACATCATTCACAACCTCACCCATCTGGAACTCAGATTACATCGTCTGATATTCTGCGGCCGATGCGATAAGATAGTATCCGTCGACTGGACCCTGGACCCAAGTAGTGCGAATAAGACCACTACGGCGGGTGCAGCTTACCCCGTGTACGTGTACGGCGTCCCGGGTATGAAACTTCCAAGAGCAATGGCATTTCCCAGACGGAGGTATGGTTCCAAATCGAAACTGTCGCCTGAATGGAAGCTGTCATGTCTGCATTGAGCCTGTCGTCTGGATTTGGGGTGATAGGGGGTGCGGATTCGTATGTTGTGCCTATGTCCGACAATATATAATCCATGGTCTTGAGATACATTTACCCACATTCGACATTCGACTCTCAACATTCCACAGGGTATGGCTGCACCTTCCCAGTTTCACCAATATATCGAGGACCATCAGGAGGACTTCATCAGTCGTCTTGCGGATGCTGTCGCTATAAAGAGGCAGGTTTCTGCTTCTTGTCTGCGCCAGTCTACTAACATTCCGATGCAAGTGTGAGCAATGACAATAGCTTGCGCGACCAAGTCATCTATATGGGCAAAACATTCCTTACTGGAAAGCTAGAGAGCCTGGGGGTCACAGTAGTGCAGCATGAACTCGGAGAAGACCCAAATAACCCAGGCCTCCAGCTCCCTCCTCTCTTGTTGGGTTCGATTCCTGCTACCCCTGACAGAAACAAGAATACGGTGCTCGTATATAGCCACTACGATGTGATGCCAGTGGGTCATCTAGTTTTTGTGCTGGTTCTAGACTTAACAACAAGTCAGGCCGATCCTAGCAAATGGAGGGGAAATAAAGATCCGTTTGAACTCGACCGTGAAGAGGATGTCATGTACGGACGTGGCGCAACCGATGACAAGGGTCCAGTTACGGGTTGGCTTAACGTCCTAGAAGCACTCAAGTACACGCACAACAATAACGTCGAGGACTATCCAGTGAATATCCGTTTCCTCTTCGAAGGGATGGAAGAACGAGGTAGTACGGGTTTGAAAGATTTCATTGACGAAGAAGCCAATAAAGGCGAGCAAGGCTTTTTCGGCCCCGTTGATTGCGTCTGCATCGTATGTCGACCGCTCCTGCAGTGATATAGCAGCTATAACAGGTCGTATTCCAGACGGATAACTATTGGTTGACCACCACCACACCTGCACTGACTTATGGTGCAAGAGGTACCGTGTATTTCATTATGACAGTTACAGGAGCCCCAGACAACTTGCATTCGGGCTTGTACGGGAGAATGGTACACGAGCCGATGACAGATGTGGTGAAGCTTCTGAGTAAACTCGTGGAACCTGATGGGACAATTACTGTCCCTGGAGTGGAATTGCTCGCAGATCCACCGACAGAGGCTCAAAGGTCCCTTTTCGAACCTTGGGACATTCCACTCCTACTTACTCGATATCACAGGCAAGAATACAAGAACATGGGATACACACCTGCAGACCTTCAGAGGGATATCAATGCGAGTGTACGTGTTTTAGGCGTGTACAAATGCAGGCAGAACTCATCCCGATCAGGTTCAATTAAGCGACGATGGTACTGAACTTGTGATGGGCCGTATGCAATACCCGTCACTATCCATCCACGATATCCAAGGCACCCTTGACAGAGATAATTCCCTCGCGACCATCATCCCGAACACCATTACTGCGAAGTTCAGTATGCGGTGAGCCATATTTACTACCATCGTGGATGTATATACGAATCATTCTGGTATAGGCTCGTCCCATCTCTTACTCCCGAGATTGCAATACAACTTGTCAACACTTTCCTACAAAAGGAGTTTGAGAAGCTAAACACAAAGAATACGATGACCTTGGACTGTCCCGGCTATGAAAGTGCCTGGATCGGCGATAGGTCTCATCCCAACTTCCAGTCCGCCGCTAAAGCTATCATAGTACGCATCTCCATCTCTTTTGAGGCTAGTTGTGACACTTTTTTGACCGGTAACATGGGACCGGTTTCCGCACGATGGTGATAGACGGTCTACGGAAACGGCGCTAGTGATTACCACTTTGACTACACTCGTGAGGGTGGGTCAGTCCCTGCTAGCCTGTTCGAAGGCATTCGGCCGGGTAAGAAGACGAATGTTTTAATGCTACCCATGGGCCAATCCAATGATGGTGCTCAGTGCGTACACACGTATTTTGGATCCTCCAAATGCCTGATTACCTGTATTGATAGCACCAACCTTGAAAAGTTGAACGTGAAAAATTATATCGAAGGTGTACGTATCCTGTTACTGGAATACTAGTTTCTTATGTTGACGACATATGACAGTCTAGGGTGTTCGGCGAATATCTGTATCAACTTAGCACAGCGAACTTGCAGTGATTTCAGAAACAAAACAACTATGGGGATTTGTACAATGTCGTAACACATTGTGAATAGGAATGCAGAGTACCTTCATTTGTGTCCACTGGGCCACTGTGTCCTCTCGCTACCGTATGGATTCTAGACGTGATACTTAAGGAACAGGGAATAGGAGGGCACACCATTCGAAACGAAGTCTACCCGGTACAGTAGCTCAACAGTAGCTTTACCATTGGGCAGTGCTTTTCGTTGGGCGTTCCAGGTGCCCCGAGGGCTGGCAGTATGATCTTGGGATAAGCAAACATGCTGCACGATGTGCATAGAGACCGCATCGCCTTAGCTTCCACGTACAGTAGTAGTACAGACACTGTTTTTTAATTATACATGGAACTGATAATATCATTATATTAAGGTGGTGCAGATGATCCACTGCAAGGGAAATCAGGGCCTTAAACATACATATCATCATCCTCTTGCGTTTGTCGTATAGAAGGGCGCTCATCTGGCTCACTCTCTTGAGCTTTTTTCCGAGCAGCTAAAGTAAGGATAAGGCCCACATCATGGCCCAGAAGAGAATGAGTGCACTTACAACGCCTAGTAGCCTTCCTCTTTGCAGCTGCTTTCTTCCCTTCCACACGCTTTTCGAAGGCTCGGTCTTCCTCACCTTGTCGCCTATGTTCGTTAAGGATCTGTGATACGATTGAATCATGACTACGAAGCAAAGGGGCTGGAAATATACCGATTCAAACTCATCTAGCTCTGTGTCTGGCTTGTTCGCGGATTTGTTCGAGCGAGCCTACATAGGGGGTAAGTAGCCGCACATAGAAAACAGTTACTGTACCGACTTTGTTCAAAATATCCGAGAAGCGATCGTAGACTTGGGGCTCATGAAGCTTATCTTGGTAGAATTGCAGCCCTTCGATGAGTTTCTTAACAGATCTTTCAGATTTGAAAGGAAGTAGCGACAAGCAGAATGCGATGTCTCGCCATTGCCTAGGACCTTCAGAGAAACGGAACCGCTGACAGAGCTTCTCAACGATATTTTCGGCTTGTTTTTCCTGTTGGTGGTGTCCATGGTATGTTCGAATACTAAAACAGAAAACTGCTTACCTTTTCAATAAAGGAAAAGATATATCGCATTGTACTCTGGAAGATATCCTCGCTCACAGCATGGTCCCCAGTTGAAAGGTGGCTTATTACTGCACGATATGATCAACACCACGGTTCCAGCCAGCGAGGAATATGCAATACCGTCAGGTAGGTTGTTATATATGGCATTATCTTTCGTTGACAATTCGGTGAAGAAGAGTTTAGCCAGGTCGGATATCCGAGGTTCTTCATCTTCCAAGCATTTGGCCATCTCACCGAGCTGTCCTTTGACCTTGATCATGCCATTCAGGATCAAATGTGTGAGTACCATGAGCGTGTTCTTCTTTACAACAAGATCTCCATCCGACAAGCCTTTATATAGCTCGTTGCTGTTCTCGTCAATGATGTTGCTAAAGGACACGGCAACGTCACCCAACGCAATCACAATGTTGCTTCTTATGTCAGGATCTCTTGACGTCTCAAGGATCTTGAACAGGAGGTGGTGGTGCTGATCGCAGAACTGGGAGCTGATGCAGAGAAATTTGGCGAAGGCAAGTGTTGCGGCCGCACGGAGGGTTCTATTCTAGTGGTGTATCAGAATGAGACATAAAGAAAAAAGAAAAGATGGCTAGGCAGCTAGACACTCACCTTAAATTTATGTGGACTACCGCAGACGTGGACAAGCATTGGACCGTACAAGGCCAACAAAGACTGTGGACCATAAAGGAGTTCGGTCTCCCGTACTGCAGCTATCCGATCACCAATTTCGTCCTCTACATTTCCCGCAACTTGATCTAGTTCCTCGGCATCCTTTGATGCCTTGTTCCGTGCATTTCCACCAGCGGCAAGTTTTTCCGCTGAAATGTCGTTAGAGACCGGTCACACCAGAATGGATCTTAACAACTTGCCTAAGTCCTTCTCGTCCTTCTGTCGCTTCCACTCTCGTTCAACGAGCTCGAGGAAAACAATATGTTTTATGGCAACGTGACCGACAACAAAGAAAAGTTGGCTGAGTTGGAATGCATTACCAACGTCCCGCTCGCTTTGGTCACCAAGTTGGCTTATGCCGGGTGTGGAAGTGGATATTTGGGAAGCGGGAGCATGCGAAGTATTCGCAGTAAATATGGACTTATCACCTTCCCCTATTGCATGTGGATCCTCCTGGCCGGAGGACGTCCAGGACGGCTGTAGTGATTTGCGAGCAAATATCCGGCGAGTCAAATTTTTGATGATCTTGCCGCACAGCTCATCGGGATGCTCTCCCAGTGCATATATGGTGTTGATCGCCTGTTCTGCCATTCCGAACCAATCTTTTGATCGACATGGGTGTTCAATGGCCTCTTGGAGCTTACGGAAGATCGGATTGTTCATTTCCATACGAAGTGTTTTGTTGAGCAAAGATCCTAGCACCAACGTTAGCTTACGAATACAATGGAAAGAGAGCTCAACCCACCTTTTACCTTCTTTGCGCTGCCATTGAGGCGTTGCAGAGCTACGCATGTATAACGCGCGAGCATAAGATCGGCCTGAACAGCGTCACATGACCGTGCATCTATAGAGAAGCTGACATACTTTGCCTAGTTTGCCCAATCCAATCTTCAGCAGGGTTTCCACTCTCTCTTCAACAATATTACGCTTCGCCAATGCCAGCATACCAAGAATAATAATAGCTCCCCGGCGCTGGTAAGGTGGGAGAGACTTTGTTGAACCTGTAAGGAATGATTATCGGCTTTACATTCCACGGCGTAGCCATGATATTCACTGTAAACTTGCCACAGCTTGTTAATGATATCATGATGAACTTGGTCTTCCTCCATCATAGTCCTCATCATTTCCTCGAGACTTGTTAGCTCAGCTAGTGTTGCTTCATACGTCAATCTTCCAAGCCACCTTATGATCAGATGGAAAGTAGATGAAGCCGGCTCACTTACTCGATCATATTCTTCGCAATCCGGTTTACTTGTTGCTTTGGTTCCATGCCTGGGAGTGCTTCGAAGTACAAGTTACGATAGCATTCTAAGAGACGCGACCGGACACCTTTTAGTTCCTTCCCGTCCTCCGAAGTTTGATTGTTATCTTTAGACCAAATGAGATGCAACATGCGTTTAATGCCAACCTACAGGTCATCAGCATATGATGCTCCCATGGGAGGGTATCTTACCCCGGCTCCTTCAAATTCGTAATGAAATGCCACTCTAAAGAATTCCATCGCCTCAAGTACTTCAGCTTTGTTGGTACTGCCAAGCAGTTGGGTAGTGATCTCCATAGATCCCTCAATCATCCGGATGAATGTAAGGGCTTCCGTGTAGTACTTCTTGCGGAGCCTGAGGTAGAGGGCCTCGTTAGACTCGAGCGCTGCGAGGGCTTCTCGTTCAGAGGTAATGGCGACTACATCCACCGCAGATTTCCTAGTTTTCTTCCCTTTCTTGCCCCTTCGTTTCTTGGGAGTTCGCAACTCGTCGCCCATAGTCACGTCTTCTGCATTGCCAGATTCTGTGTCCACATCCATGTCGTCGTTATCTGTAGTTCCCCTAGGCAAGATCCGTCAGGCATACCACAGAAACGGTTCGCTAGCGTCCTTACGTATTTTCGCGGCTATTTGCTGTACTTTCTTCCTCGCCATCTTCGTCCATCTCAGTGTCACTCTCTTCTTCATTATCTTCACCATCCCCGTCCGCTCGCTCCACAGCTTTTCCTACCGCTTCTTCGAGCTTGTCGAGTTTCTGTTTCACCTCTTCATAATATCCTTCCCACTTGTCTAGGTTGAGAGGACCGCCATGCATAATGCCCCAGGGATGTGTCATGATAAGCTTCGTAAGTAGAGCCACTGCTGCTTTGCGAGCAGTGGAGGCCTTGTCTTCCAACATTGCTACAGCATGCCTTGCTATCTCCAAACGTTGCTTGGGGAAAGGAACTCGAAGATCACAAAGCTTTGATAGTGTGGTAAGGACTTTCGAACGGACGTAAGAGGAAAGGTCTAGCGTTCGGGAGAATAGCAACTCAAAGAACCCGACAATTTGTTTGTGAGCTTGTGTGGTGTCGCTGTTGTCTTCTGCACCAGAAAGTTCACGAATGAGTAGTCCAATTACCTCTACCATAGCCATGCGCATAGGATATGACTAGAGCAAGTATAAAATCAGGACTTTTACAAATAGATTGGTGACTTACCTCAGAGTCCAGATGCCCAAGCAAAACACTGATCTGTTTCAGAACGGATCGTGGTGATTCCTCGCAGAACTTAACAAGAAAGCGAGAAAACGCCCGGGGACCTTTGGTGTCTTGTGCATTAAATGCCTTTCCAGCAATTTCGCGTAGGATCTCCTCTCCTAACTGAGCGTGGTCGAAATCTTTGGCAAGGTAAGATAGACACTCTGCCATTGGCTCTGAGAGGTGTTCGTGATACTGTAACGCCTGCATAACGTTGATCTGCGCTGCAAGGGCATGTCCATGATGCTTGACAGCGATACAGATGACCTTGTACACGTTCATCCTGATGTTCTGCACTTTCATGTATTGTTCGCTTTCTGCAATGTGATATGCAGGGCGAGTCAGGCACCTTAGACGAACCCATGAGTACCTCTAACCGAAGCCAAATATAGAACTTACGTGATAAACGCGTCCCTTTCCGGAGTCGTCACCCATATACGATGTGTTTTAAGCTTCATTGCTTTCGCAAATAGCTCCAGCGTAGGAGGAATTTGGTCCATCCAAGTCCACTCTTCTTTCTTAGCAACTGCGCGAGATGCACCTGCTTTGCCGATCCTCCCCCGACGAGCCTTTGGCTGGGATGGAGCGACTTCGTCTTCCCCGGACGATTTCACTTTCTCTGCTGCTGAGACGAACCAATTGAGGAGAAACGCGTACATCTCGAGAGGAGTCTTATGGGACATGGCGGCCTGCTGGTCTTCTTCTCTAGAATCCCGGATTGCCACATCTATCTGGGCGCTGAAGCCAGAGGCAATAGAATCGAGTAACTTGCTCATGCAAGGACCAGGCACCGCATCTGCATGCTTTAGCAGACTTCGAATAATGTCAAATATTTCCGAATCGCTGATCTCTTCAGAAGAATGCGCAATTCTACCAACAACGCCTGAAGGACCGTAAGCGATGGTGGATACAAAGAACGACAAACGCACGTTGGAGTAATGGGGCAGCATCGGTATCATGGAGATCGTGTTCGTTGGGAATGTCGTACGATGATAAATCTTGTAATTCCTGAAGCTCGTCTTGAAGCTCGAATGCGGAGCCCATCGTGAGTTGGACGTCGCCGATATCGTGTGGTTGATAAGTGAGACGCGTCCGACTCGATGCCTTTGAAAATATGCAACTCGAAATTACAATAATGACACGGTTGGTCAAGTAGCACGTGATGCGCGTTGGCGTGGATCACGTGAGTGTCACTTTTCCATGCTGCAGAACGCAAGTGACTTGCTGTTTGGCGTTGACGGTAACGAATAGGATGGTGAGTCTGATATCCTGATGCTCGAGTAATTTTCTCATAGGCAGTGCATAGATCATTCCAGTCCGTTGTTTTTCGTGTGGCAAAGTCATCGGTGACAAATGGAATGCTTACCTTGAATTGCTCGCCAAGGATATGAGCGAAGGGTTAGTAGACCCTTGTTCTTGTGGTATCGATTGAAACCATGAAAACACATTTTCAGAGATGCACTCGACGAGCTACAACTAAAGAGATACTGCTGTCGTCGCATGGTATTGACACACGTCGACTTGATCGAAAAGCTCCTTCACTACAATCGTAAGTGATATAAATTGTGCCCAGCGCTGTGTCTGATGTTCTTTGCAGCAATGGAACGGTCAAAGGACAAGAGCAATTACTGATCAGAAGGATGTCAAGTGTGCTGGATGGAAGTATAATCCGCGTATACTGTGTTGTATCCCTAGGTGATTACACTACTCATACCAACTGAAAGTACAATTCTCAATTGTAGTGTGTTGTCAGTAATCACCACTAAAGAATTAATAATCGGTCTCTGACTGGAAACTTTCCTTTATGGTGGCTGGTTGTGATAAGTAACAGTGTAAGAGTTTGCTACCAGTACCATGTGCATGTCCTATACATGGATCAACGTATGATGATCAACGTTTCATTTTTCACGCTACTGCAAGTGTTGTTTGTTCACAGCATGCAAGAACCACCATCTTCCTTTCGTTGGATCTATCTATCACGACAACATGAAACCAATATGATATTAGAGGCGGGAAAGCTATATACGGATCCGGAATACAACTAGAAGTGCGAAGCTACATGAAGCTAATATGCTAGTAGAAATGCTTCCTATAATGCTGAGATGGAACAATTGAGTTGATATTACCAGCACACTAATACTAGCCTTCCACTCCTATTTTCTGGCCTGGTGGAGCTCCAGTCCTGGGTTGAGATGTAAGAGGAATCAGGGGAGATGTTGTCCTGTTGTTGCCAGGAAATCCTGGAATATCTCCCGGGCCAACAGGTGGCACACCGGGACCACTCTGGGGTATGTTTGGACCGGCTGGGGGAAGGCCAGGTCCACCTGGAGGTGATATACCGGGACCACTGCTATTCGATAGCAATGCAAGCGTAGGTGGAATCCCAGGTCCACTAGTCAATATTCCTGGGCCTGGCGGAGAACTCGACAACCCGCCTGGTATGCCAGGCCCTGCAGGGGTGCTTGATAACACCCCAGGGACACCCGGCCCCGTGGGGACACCTGGTCCTACTAAGCGTGGCGAAAAGACAAGAGGAGGCATTCCAAGTTTAGACGGGGGTGGTAACACAGGAGATGATTTTCGTGGAATAGTAAAGGGTCCTGGGGAGGAAGCGGACGAGGAGATCCCGGGGTTAGGAAGACTCGCACTAGTAGGAGAGGCAGGAGGTCCAGGGCGTGAAGGTGACTTGGTTAGTGGGTTAGGTGATTGACGATGAAGGTGAGATGGAGGTGGTGGGTTGGAGTATCGATGAGGGCCCACAGATGCCCCTGGGCCACCTGGAACTGGTAAATGAATACGTTCAGAAGGCAGCAAAAATAGCGCACCAGGACCTCCAGGAGGTGGGCCACCCATGTCACCATGCGACCAATTAAGTCGAGGAGAAGAAGTGGCAGATATAGAATTGTGTGAGGGTCCAAGCACAAATGGAGTTGCAACCTGTCGATCTCTATCCCTCTCCCTCTCCCTATCACGGTCCCGATCCCTCTCCCTCTCTCGCTCGTCATAGGCTGCGAAAGGTGGGTGGGTAGAAGGCGGTCGGCTTCCAGGAAGACTCCCCCCAGTAAACTTACCATCCTCCCTCTTCCAAACTGGTTTCGACGAGGGATTGGCAGATAAGTTAATAATTTCCATAGTCGTCGAATTCTGACCTTGCCCCTGTCCAGGTCTCACTCCAGAACCCTCCACACCCGTACCTGATGCAGGACCCGTCCGTGACTCAGACCCAGATGAATGGTGATGGTGTACGATGTGGTGATGATGTCTATGATGGTGGTGCTGACCAACGTGATGGTGATGAGCAGCCCCAGCTGGACCATGTTGGTGTTGGGTATGCGAATGGGAGTGCTGGGAATGCGGGTGTGGGTGCTGGTATTGATGGTGCGAGTGAGAGTGGAGAGATTGTGGGTGTGATTGGTGATTTGAATGCGGCGGGTGCGACGGGTGCGAAGAATGGCTGGGGTGCTGGGGATGAGAAGAGTGGGGATGGTGAGAATGTGAGTGCAGGTGAGAGTTTTGATGGCGAGGTAGGTGAGGTGGAGTCATAGTCTGCGCTTGGGATCTGTCCCGTTCGGTGCGTTCCCTGTCCCTTTCCCTCTCGCGATCGAGTATATCCTCTTCTCGCCTCCTTTCTAGGCCCCAATCCATACCACCCGGAGGCTTCGTATTCCACCCAGAGGGCGAGTATACCGAACCGACGTTGGGACCAAATTCCCTCTCCCTCTCCTTGTCGCGCTCACGCTGGTTCATCTCTATACCTCGTTCCCGTTCTCGCACGTCTCGATCTCGTTGAGAGAGCTCACGCTCTCTATCTCGTTGCGGGAGATCACGGTCGCGCTCGCGTAAAGCCAACTCTCGCTGACCCTCACGGTCGATCGTCGACCCTGACGGTCGCGGCGTCCTTCTAGAGGTTGTGGGTCCACTAGGAACCAACCCTGCACCGCCGGGCCCCATCGGATATGCGCTCTCTCTTACTGCATTTGGCTGGAATACACCCTGGCCAAAGCCCGATGGATCTGTGGGACCGACTCCAGGTCCCGTTATCCCCGAATGGTTTTGCGGAGGTGGGACAGACGGGCCGGCAGGGGTCGGCGTTACTGTTCCGGTATGTGCCAGGCCGGACCCAGACGGGTACATTTCGGCAGGTCCAAGACCGTTCATCCCAAACCCTACCCCGTGGATACCATTAAACCCCAATGTTGCTCCCGCAACACCTGGTCCAAACCCCATTCCGGGGCCAATGCCAGGTCCGACACCAGCAAAGCCTACACCGGGTACCGCAGGAAACATACCGTATGCGTAACCAAAACCAGCGCGACGATGTTGAAAAATGTAGTCTAAGTCGGTGGCGATGTCAGCTGGTGTAAGCATTGGCAGATCAGGGTAGGCAGTTGCATTAGGACCTAGTAGAATTGCACTAGTAAGACCTCACACGCAAGTATACGCATGGACGGTACACACCTAAACCATTGGATCCTATATGCAATCCACCGTCAACAGCGAACTTAGCCATAGATCCGGAAGACCTCTTGTTTGCATTCGATACCAGGTGTGCAAGATGCGATGGGAGGGGCATTGTAATTGCAATCTCCCTGAGGGTCGGAGCAGGTGGGGGATTGAAAATTGGAACAGGAATACGGCGAGCTGCGTTGGTCGGTGGTCAGCCCATGAACACGATGCATCGAAACAAGAAACACGGCAAGGAGTATTATGTTACAAAACCCAGAGACCATCAACAGTATATGTGCGCATTGTACTGTCCCGGGAGTCCAAATGCAGTCTACACGGCGAAAGACGACAGAAGGAATCGGGGCTCCCATCCGGAAGGAGCAACAAGACGACAAAAAAACTCACCTCCTGCAGGGCGCTCCATTGCTCGCCTCTCTCGTTCAAGTTTCCTTCGTTTCCGGTTCGTTTCAGCAACCATTTCAGTCTGTAGTTCATTACGAGCATACTGCAGAGAAGTCGAAGCATTAGCTATCCACTCTCAACAACGCAGGGGAGTAAGGAATAAAGAAATCTAGTACAAAGGCCGGCAGAATATGCAACGGCTTCATACTACTTACATCCCAGTTGCCCAAAATGTTAGCTTCCTCCTCCTTTCGTTTTCTCTCGAGGGCACTGATCTCATATGCTTTTTTCCGCTCAGCGAGCATGAGCCGCTTGTCGCGTCGTTTTGTAAGCTCCTCTTGAAGGTGGTGTAATTCAGGATGAACCCCTGAGATTTGCATAAGTCCCCATACATTAAGTGGGTGCACGTAATTGACGATACTTGCCCTGCCAAATCAAACCCTCTTCCCATGCCAGCCCCTCCATCTTCTCAAGGTACACACGCTCCCTTAGCTTTGCGAACTTGATTTCGATGGTAGCAAGAACATCGAGAGCTTCTGCACGATGCGCGGGCTGAAGATCAGGATCATCATCGGGCTCGTCAGCTGCCTCGTCCATGTTCGATTCGCGGTCATCTTGCGCAGCAGTATGTTCGTCCCCGTCTACTTCCACAAGAGGACCCTCAAGGTGGTCTGGGTGGTCAACATCGGGGTCAGTTGGAGAGGGCTCTTCGTCATCAACAATGTCCCCATCTCCCTCTAACTCGTCCCCCACATCGCCAGTTGCATCGCCATTCGGCTCTGCATCATCATCTTCTGGAGAATGCTCATGAGGGGACACTGCACCAGAAGGGGGGACCGAAGGGCCAGCGTCCAGAGCATCGTCTATCGCATCTTTGTCGGTAACTTTGTCTCCATCAGTATCTAAAACCCAGCGGGAAATGCCAGTTGACACAGAAGAGGGTCTAGTATGCTTGGGGTGGGAGGGCCGACCGAAATGCGAGAACTGACGACGGGGGTAATCTTCTTCGGTGGCGGAGCCCTCTGCGTGGTCATCAGCAACATCGTCATCGACGTCCATTTCATCACCTTCTACATCTTCTGCGCCCATTTCCACCTCCATATCCTCGTCAGCGCCGTCACCGCTCTTGGTGATGTGCGGCCTGCCGATGCGTGAATTGTTGGAGGTAGATCTGCGTGAAGTAGGCGAGGGCTTGCGACGCGACCTGCTCAAAGGGTTGACATCAGCGTCTTCTTCATCCTCCTCGTCGATTTCGTCTTCTTCGTCATCATTCTCTTCATCTTCGCCTTCGTCGTCGTCATCGTCGTCGTCGTCATCCTCATTGTGGTCCCTACCACGACTTTCTGGGTCGCCCTCTTCGCCCTCTTCCTCTTCCATAGCACGTGGGGGAGCAAGCTGCTCTTCCTCCTCCTCTTCCTCTGCGTCTGGTGTAGTTGAAGCTGACTTCGAGCGTCTGGGGAGAGGGACGTGTACACCGGCAGTATGGTTCGAAAGGAGGTTGCCTTGAGATGCAATAGTAGAAAGAGAGACCGAAACGGCAGTGGCACCGGAGGTGGGATGCACGCCTGGACCTGCACCGGGAGCCGGTGTAGCAGTTGGGGGAGTGGAGCCGTTCTTGTAGGCCCAGTCCCACATCGGAGCAGGGACGATACCTCCACGCTTCTTTCGTCTGCTGGCTGAACCACTTGCGGAGGACTTTCGAGCGTTGCGTGATCTGGACTTGCGTTTCCCGCCGCCGCTTTTGCGTGCACGGGGAGGGGGGTCCTCGCGGCCGTCTATATCTTTGCCAGCTCTGGAGGGGCGTGCAATGGTGCGAACATCCGGAGTGCCTTCTTCGTCTGCCTCCGTAAGTTCTGAAAGCTCTGACTCGTCCACTGGATCGGGGGGTGGAGAAAGGGACGGTGAGGGCGAGGAGAGCGGATCTAGGGAGCCAGTGACTGAAGGCGACATTTGAGGATGGGAGGAATATGTAAGGGTGAGTAGTGGGTGTTGTGTGTCCAATTCGGCCTTTCTTTTTGGAGTTGCTGTCGGCCGTGGACGACGGGGAGATGGTGCGGGTGCACGACGAGCTCACTGCTGGCGGCGTCGAAGGGCCTCGTCTGACGTTGAAGCAGCTCACACAACAGGCGATCATCCGATACCAAAACGGGAAGAATACAAGGGCCCGTGTGACAGGAAATCACGTGAGCAGCATATGCTATATCGGTAAAGGCCCCTATTATGGTGTACTCGATCTATGTACAAGCATCACAATCCGACCCACTGACGATACTTGGCTACTTCCGCTGCATTCTTGTCGACAATGGTCTGCGCCTCATCGCCCCAGATCTCCCTCGGGTCCTGTCTCTCGCCCCCACCAACACCGAGACATTCCCGACCATGCTTCTCGGCTTCCGCAAACTCAAACACCACGCAATTCTCAAGCGACAGTGGCTTCGCGGCATCCCACCGGATGAGCTGCGGCCTAGATGGCACCGCATGAGGAGGGACCACCGACCGACCTAAGTAAAGGTCTTCGAATATGAAAGAGACGTCGTCTTCGTCGATCGGCAATTTGCTGAAACGAGATTATTGAGACTAGATCGTGACACGAGCGTCAATCACTTACTTGATTTGCTCTCCGACTAGCTTAGACTCGCGGTGCAATAAATCTCTTAGAAGGCGCTCGTACACCTTTCTACGGTTTTTGATGGGAAGGGGGTTTAAAATAGGCCTCTTAGCCAGATCACATACGACGTAGGTGGCTATATGCAAGCCAAACATGCATGGAAGGGGCCCTGCGGAAAAGGGATTAGTCTGCATTGTCAAGGGCTAAGCTACACAACGCACCAAGCACGGGTAAGATCCGCACTCTAAAGTCATCGAACGCGTTCAGCTCTTTAACATTCCCCTTTTGAAACACTTCTTCTGGAAGAGGTAGTAGCTTCACTTCGCCTGGGACTTCCGTAGAGTAAACCACGGGAATGCCGGACGATACGCCCTCCAGGCGTAGTCTCCGTCTCACGGACCGTGCAAGCGGGTCGTAGACGGTATAAGATATATCACTGATTTGTATCCGCGTCGGGTCACATTTTGCACCCGCTCCCATGGAGGAAAAGACCTAAAAAGGTCACTGTAAGCGACCTAGATCGAATCTACGACAATACTTGGCTTACACGGATGTTACGGTCATGGCAATACTTGAGGAGATCCACTTTGGTCGTGATGTTGTCAATGGCGTCTTCCAGGAAGGGACACAACTCGGTCAATAGTTACGGGTAAACACCATAATATGGACACCTTACCAATAACCCAGTCAGCGCCTTCGAGGAGCTTTCCACCATCTTCTTTTCTCCAGATTTCTACACGGCTGTCAACCTCCACCCAGCGGGAAATTTGTTTCAAAGTCCGTTCTATACATGCAACTTTTGGTGTGCCGACATCTGCAAGTGTCGCTGTTGCATGTCGATTGAGTGACGACAATGTGACATAGTCAAAGTCGACGAGACGTATTTTTCCAATACCCCTGCAGAGCAATGAAGAGGAGTTAATAGATCCAGGTGCGATGACCCACTCCTTACGATCTAACAAGCATAACGGCGGCCCAACTGCCAACGCCGCCACAGCCAACGACAACCACAGACCCATTTCGAACGCCAGCCATTCCTTCTTCGCCGAAGAACGCGTAGTTACGAGCGAGTTGTTCCCGGATGAGGTCTTCGTCATATGTACCCATGGCCGCCGTCCGAATCAAATACTCCTCTGTTAGCATGTCAGGCCCATTTTTTGAGGTTGAAGGCTCGTCGCCTGCGGTAAGGGATTGGAGGACCTCATTGTTGAGATTTCGTCGACGCTCTCGCCTCGAGTAGGCATTATATGCAGTGAACAGTGCCGAAGTGACGAGACAAGCCGAGAGCGCAGTAATGAAAAGCTGCGTGCGGTGAGACTGGGTGACAGTACTCAGTGCATGCATGATCCCATGGAAGTCGAATGAAAGTAATTAATACCGGATGACCACCGTGGTGGTGCTCCTCCCCTAGCCTCAGTACATAAGCAAATGCATGACGATAGTATTTTCTGGGCCGCACTCCACTGCTGGCCGGCGATATACGCTACTCCATTTGGATGCCGCACATCTCTACCGTTGACCTTCGTTCTGCACGTAAAATGCGAAGTAGCACCCCGCTCTGCAATACGCTGTGCATTGTAGCACTCACATAGGCGTGCCTTCCAATGCCTGTCATCTAAAGGACCGTCCGACTGGGATTTGCGAGGACTCCTACTTCTGCAGTGACGAGTCCTGACTCGATCAACAACCCTTAGAGATGATGGATCACATCTCAACATGATCATGCTGGAAAGCGTAGAGCCCCGATACTGTACATTGCACCTGGACAGGGAATCGGGTTGTATACTCTGTTGCAACAGATTTGCAGCGCGGCAGCATGCTTCGGAACCGGTATGAAATCTGAATTCTTTACATCTCCCCCGGATTACTTAGATGATAGTCTCTAAAGGCTATAGGGAATGTGATCAAGACCTGGCAACTGATTCAAAATGCATTAACCAGGAAGAGCAAGTGGGCAAGTGCATAAATACTTTCACAGAGAAGGCACCACTCGGTTTGCAACTTTTAGTTTAACTAGCTTAGCAGAATAGGGAGTTGCTGTCATCATGCGTCTGGCGACAGACGAAGAAGTCGAACCGCAAAGCAACTTCTTTTGATTGTCAGTAAGTTTTAGTTGTTTAATGAGTGAGACGTGTTCAATTTTATCTTCAGTTCTCAACTGTATCCAACAAATGCGGTAACGTGATGTTCTTGGAATGAGAATTCTCCTACAATCATTGGTTGAGGAGCTATCTCAACCGTCAGCAAGTTACCGATAGATATCTACT
>JADGIP010000374.1:0-19989 GCA_016618355.2 Astraeus odoratus | reverse complement strand
CCAGCAATCGGATCATATCTCCTGGGAAAGTGCCTTTTCCTTGGTCCCATCAAAGGGTGAGCATATCAGAGCTATAAGATAGCAACACAACTGAATAGTTGTTTATGAAAGAGTTCGATTATTTATCCAACTGGCTGTTGTC
Organism: Astraeus odoratus; assembly: GCA_016618355.2. Classification (NCBI taxonomy): domain Eukaryota; kingdom Fungi; phylum Basidiomycota; class Agaricomycetes; order Boletales; family Astraeaceae; genus Astraeus; species Astraeus odoratus. The sequence continues at coordinate 19,847 of JADGIP010000374.1, read as the reverse complement.
ACGCTAACTGCATTCATCGTACTTTTTTCTCCGTTCCTACCGCCATTTTCACCTTTCTTCACGCTCTCTTTTCTCATATCGCGTATATTCCCATTTGCACGTGGAATATTCGAAGATAAAGTGGCTAATTTTTGGTGCTTCACAAATGTTACATTACTGAAATGGAAAGTGGCGTTCGCTGGCAAGGAGGGGCAGCTGATTAAAGTGTCGGCTGCGCTTACCTTTATCGGCTTTCTGCCTGCTATAGTCAGTCTTTTATGGGGAGCGTACAAAACGCGATTATACGCCCACGTGTCCACTCCTGAAAAGAAACAGGATGATGAATCTGTCTCATCAGTGGCACCGCAACACATCCCAGCCCCAACAATTCCATTACTGCCATATGCTTTGCTCACCTCATCCATGTCCTTTTTCCTCTTCTCTTTCCAAGTTCATGAAAAAACAATATTATTGCCACTCATGCCCCTCACCCTCCTCATGTCCGGCGCGACTGCGGGTGATGAGGTGTATTCCTGGGGCGTTTTGGGGAATGTTGTCGGGGTGTTCAGGTGAGAATACCGCAGTAGTTGCTTACCGTACTAACTTAAAGTCCATTTCGTTTGTCCGATATAGCATGTGGCCTCTGCTCAAGAGGGATGGACTTGGTGTGCAGTACATCGCCGTTCTCTTGCTATGGTGCCGACTTGTTGGTCATGACCCGTTCCGGGTGAGAAGTGATGCATTCGTTCACTTGCTATCCACAGTGAGTTACCGCTTTTTCGAGGGCATCCAGAGATCCTTTGACACAAGTTATTGCAAAGGCTGTCCATGCAGCAATGTTTCTCCTTCATTTCCTGGAGGTGGTCATCACCCCTCCCCAACGATATCCTGATTTATTCCCTGTTCTGAACGTCCTCGTGAGCACGCCAGTCTTCGGCCTGATATGGCTTTGGAGCATTAAGCGGAGTATCGAGGTTGGCTGGGCGTTGGGTGGACTACCGGGATCTGGTACCGAAAAACAAGTTAAGGACGCTGATAATACCTCAATAGCAGGCTCTACCTCCAATGTGCTGAGCGCCACTGCCACAGGGTTCCGAAGGGGCCCAGGAGCACGCGCAGTGAGCCTTGGGTACGAAAGTGGGAAGGTTGTCAGTGGAGGGTACAGGGATCCTCGGAGGAGAGCGGTAGAGCGACTCAGAGAGAGTAGCATTGAAATGGCGAAGTAATACGCAGTTGTATCTATCTCATAGACGAGAGACTCCTTTTTGACACTGGCCTCTTAGCCACTGGCTGGTTATAGTTCGGAGGGGGGAAGGGGGAAGGGCACGGCAATGGGTGGTTGTCCCTCTCCAGTGGTATTATGTAATCCTAAACAAGCGACGAGTGCACTCCTCCAAGCTCCTCGCACTAAAGCCCACTACCGCCGTAGCGCTCCATTACGAGTTTCAACGCTTGTATGGCATTTAATGGCTATTACGAATCCTTAGCATGGGGTCAGCCCGAACCTGAATCCCGCGATATTGTCAAGGATGCGATTCGGAAAGAACAAGTTCTCAAGTGCGTCAGTTGTCCTTCCTATGTGAGAGCCGACTGTTAACCCTTGAGCAGGGAGATTGTAGCCGCCCAGGATGACTTGAGAGGTCTGGCAAAGATCTCTTTACGTGCAAGGCGCTGCTCTTATGATTATCCTGATACAGCTCTACTCGCACGAGTGCATAGTGTTCAGGGGGACGTTGACAAACTCACTTCAGAGAATGCGACGTTGCAGATGTATATTGACAATTTAACGATGCAAATGGCGAAACGGAAGTGATACTTTTGGATCCTCTACGACCTGTAGGGAGATGGACTGATAGAGTACTTACCACCTGCATCTGCCTTTGGTGTGTACGTTGTTCATCTGTCATGTACATTGCTGTAAGATCAGCCCGGGCTTCTGCCTTGCGTGCCAAGAACAGGTTTCCCTGCAGCTTCCCAATGGCCGAACCAAACCGTCCCGCTACGTCTTTAGTTGGGTGCATATACTGCCTCAGCGTGGTTGATCCCAGTTACATCTCCCCTTATCTATGGAGAGCATACTGCATCTGGGGATTCACAAAAATAAGGACAAGGATCAAGCGATCCAAAAAATCCTGGTAATCTATCGTGCAAGGTGGACGCTAAAAGCAACAGCTAGGCCGCTGTAGTATTCCTTCACTCAAACATGATCCAAGGATGGGTTTAGTGTTTCTAACCAACAAATTCGTGCTGTTCGTCTCAGAACATTATCTCTCTTGCCAAGAATGCAGGCGGGTTGTCATCGTACATGCGCCCTATCAATAAAAGCCCAACAGAAAGGTGAGCCAGATCAACAGTTGCGGTACACACCATGGAGAAAAATTCGCAAGACAGTTCTAAGGATATATAAGCCGCCAATGTAGTTGGCCTGGATTGGCTGAGTATTATGTAGTGTCTTCTTACAGTGACGGACAGTCTGAGGGGCTTCGTAGCAAGGCATTAAAAGATATTCTGAAGTATATACATGTGAGGCACCAGAGTATCGCTAGTCTTCGCAATGTCCCACTGGCAAGGCCGACAATGCCGCATCTCAAGAGTTGAGCTACTGCCAACGGCACCTGCCTCTTGCCAAGCTGCTGCCGGCCAGACCCGAACGTGGGCCACGACGTCCAAGACTTTCGTATGATGTTAAGGACGGGTATCCGCACTGGCAGGCTACACACGCGCCATGCACTGAGTAGTTCACGATCGTCGGTCAACGGAACAGGTCGCACCAGAAACTTCGCCGACGCTGGCAAGGCTACTTCTGCTACTTCACAGCCTGCATCTACTGGCTCCGCCGCTGGGCAAGGACCCGCTTCCGATGACGGATGTGCTTTGGAGTCTTTTGCATTCTCGCCAACCGCGTCAACCAACTCGTCTGGTCCTTCTGCCTTCACCGATGCTTCGGCGTCCACCACGACAACCCCGGACCTGGATACACAACCTACGTCTACTCTGGAAACTCTAAAAGGGCGCATACGGGAATGGGCGGATGTCACTGCGATGACAGTACGCCATCGCACAGATACGCTCACAGTGCGCGCAACGACAACCTTCTCTCAGCTCGCATGGCACATCAACCGCGCAACGGGTTACGATGCCATCGACGTGCTCAAGCGACAAGTCGTGGAGCAAGGTAAGTGTACGTTCTTCATTCCAACACTTCATCTCCCTCCATCCTTGGTCCGGGTTTCCTTTCGTGCTGAATTGACAGACATGAAGGCGAACGCTGATGTGTACCTTCGTTGGTTCTTTGGGTTTTGATGTGTAGAGTCCAGAATCAAAGCTGCGCGAGAGGCCGCCCGCGCCGCTAAAGCTGCATATGATGAAGCGGTCATTCACCGTGCAGCAGCACAGCGCGACGTGAATGAGCTACTGCAACGCAAATCGAGCTGGAGCGACGGGGACGTGGTGCGGTTCACAGCGCTCGTCCGTGCAGACCATGCTCGCGAGCAGGAGGAGGCACGAGCGAAGACAGCTGTTGCAGCGTCCGAGGATGCGGTCGAGCGGGAGTTTAGTGCGCTCATGCGGGCAATATTGGCGCGATATCACGAAGAGCAGGTGTGGAGCGACAAGATAAGGAGCGTATCTACGTATGGATCACTCGCCGTGCTCGGTGTGAACGTGGTGGTATTCGTGGCCGCGATCCTATTTGTCGAACCATGGAAGAGAAAAAGGCTGGCCCAGACATTCGAGCGTAAGGTAGAAGAATTGGGCGTGGAGACCAAGGCACTTATCGACGAAGGAAATACCAAGGTTGGGGAACGTCTGGCGAACCAGGAGAGACTGCTTGCAGAGATGTTCAACCACGCGGCATATGTCCACGAGATGCCTGGTTCAACGTCATCTCCTGCTTCAGCAATGCTCCTCGAGGAGCAAGGTCCCTCGGAAGAACAGGGTCCAGCAACCCAGCTTGGTGTTTCACGTGCATGGCTAGGTGCGCTGGGAAGTCGCGAACTGGTACTCATCGCAGGAAGCGCAGCAGTGGGCGGGGCGATCTCACTCTTGACACGCAGCCTGTTTGATAGTTGATACGTCAATTCATGGCTATATACCGGCGTAGATGTGATGGTATTTGTCGCATAGTTACAACACAATATTCCAATAAGAGCATCTCATCACTCATCATGAATATTGACACTGTGGTATACCCGACAATGCACCCTGATGGAGGTCTACATCGTGTTTTGGACCAAAGAAGAATACTCACCTTTCCTGGATGTACTCCCCCTTGCGATCAGCCATTGGGCATTCTGACCAGCTCTCACTATCCCACTTCACCCACCCCCAGCCGTCCTTGATCTGATCTCAAGTACATGAATGGTTATCCATAAATCAGAAATAATACACGTACCTCTGGCTTCTTGTGTGGGGCGAGTACCACGAGCCAACGTGCCTTCGTGCTCAGCTCCCAAAGTAATGCGAATAGTTCGGATGGCGATTCAACTAGATGTAGCGCAAAAGAGCAGACCACCATATCGGCCTTCATCAGAGAAAACGTATTACCGCTGTTATCAACCAACGCCGATGAGGCTTCTTCCGTTTCCTTTGGTCGATGCAAGGAAGTGAAGGAAGTGATAATAGGTGGCAGAGCAGCTTCAGCGATCTCCATGAACGAAAGTGGCGCGCATGGTAACGTCGTACGTTCCACATACGCTTCGACAGTGTGCTAGTGTGTTCTTGTATGGGCAATAGTCACGATGACCTTCCATCATAGTGTAAGCTCACCGGGTCAGCGGCCATGATGCGAATATCCGATGGGCGTCGACGAGAATCCGTGTTTAAGTCCGTACTTGATTCTACATCCTTCCGAGAGTCGCAAGCAGCATCGAACGATTGATTAGGTGGAGCTTGGTTGAGTGCTATGGTGGCTCGTCGACTAGGTTTCAAGCTTGCACCTTCCCACCATTCGTATGTTGCTACGGTCACCTCTCCACTTCAAACACATGGTAAGTGTGCCACGATCGTAAAGGAGACATGAGATACCACCTTCCTGATGAATAGTGTTGGAACAGGGGTACGCATTAAGACCAGGAAGACCTACCGCATGCCATATCAAATACCACGGGGGCCCTCGATTCGAGGACATCACGTTCGTGCCTCCACCACCTGCAAACGTAGGTCCAAGGTCACAGTAGGCCTCACATGCATACCACCGACAAACCGATCGAGCCAAGTAAACATGCAAGCACGGATGCCTGGGAAATGAGGGTTGCGATAAGTTGATCCGACCTAACATACAGGATGGTGGACGTGAATAGCTGCTCTTGATACGGAACGTCGCTACGAGACCTTCTTGTAGTACTGTTCCTCCGATGATGAGCTAGTGGATTAGAATGGGAGACGTGGGGAGCGTACATTGTCTACGCCATACTCGTCGTAGTTTGCACGCATGGAATGTTGGAGGTTTCCGGTTGTCCCAATTCGATGAGATCTGCCACCATCGACCATGGCTGCGGTTCGAAGGTGCAATCGTGGGTCTCAAAAAGCTATATGACGCTGTACTAAAGTCAGACCGAATGCCTCTGCAGAAAACAAGAGGATAGCATACTGGAGTCCGAGTTTGTAGGGTCAAGCGTCTCTGTTTGGCAGGCAACTACATGTGCTCAAGCTCGTCATCTGTGGACTGGTGCAACCATAACACACAAGAAAGAAAGCCCTAAACTATGTCGTTGTGGGTTGATCATACGGGTTGAGTAGCAATGCGTGAAATGTATTGCTTAGATACATAATACATAACAAGATTGCCGATATGCCCTTGTAAACTGTCCACGAGGCGTTTGCTATGTTGTCTACATCACAGTTATATCCAAGTAACTTGCTGTCCCTAATTTTCCTGTCAATTTTGTGGTACTTTTTGGATCTAGGAAGATGCTGTAGAGATGTTGTTCAGCGCAATCCGAAGCTACCGGAATCCGCATTGCTGAGTATCATACAATCATGGCACGTTTCATGCGCCGTCGTGCTCCTGCTTGGAGTACAGAGATATTCCAAGCGGAAGCTGTCGTGAATGGGTGCTGTAGTTCCATCCAGCATGGAATGAGACACGTAGGCTACTGGACGGTGAGTTCGTGCAAGACGCTCGTCACGCGGCTCTACGCACAAGTTGTAACATTCTTGCCAGCATTGGCAGGAACGACGACGTCGTCGCATGCAGTCCTAGGCGTCTCTCCGCGACCATTACGGTAAAACATCCGCATGACATCGTTTATGATCAACGAACACCTCGACCGCGACCCGTACGAGGAGTGGAGACAAGATGGACAATGTACCTTCTGCCGTATTATTGCCAAGGAGCTGCCATCGAAGGTTGTATATGAGACAGAAGAGATCGTCGCCATTCTGGGTGGGTGATATCGTGGAATTGGCACTCTGGGCCCATGGCTTGATCGTGGCTCGTATAGATATACTCCCGCTGCGCCCGGGGCATACACTGGTGATACCCAAGGCTCATGTTTCGCATGTTTCGGAACTCCCTCCAGACCTAGCGGCGGTCCTGGGCCAAGCCGTGTCAAAGGTCGCGAAGGCGCTGACCGACGGTGAGCAACTTTTTGTAGTACGCTATGTAGCGATGCATAACATAGAAACTCATGAAGGCGTGGTTTTGCAGCTATACAGAACACTGCGCTCAACATCGTGTGTAACCAGGAATACGCACAAAGCGTGCCTCATGTGTGCATAACTTGGACCTCGGTCCTGCATTTACCGAGGAACAGATGCTAATGGGGGATTGTTTTCAGGTCCACTTCCATGTCATACCCGCGCCTCGATTGGAAGCCTCAGGCGAAGTGTCCCAGCATAACCCAGGGGGCCGCCAAAAAGCGCGAGACATGCCAAGGACGACGCGGGAGCTTCATCAGTTGGAGTATGAAGGGCGGAATGAGCTAGACGAGGCTGAAGGACACAGACTTGCAGCGAAGATTCGGGCAATGTTATGAGGGGCTGGCATGCGGTGGACCGGCTGTCTTCTTCCGTCTTTATATACGTATGGAGCAGAATACCCATCGACGAGACCGCCACTAATCCGTCCGTGGATCCAAAGTTATCCAACAGGCTCAAGCCGGGGGTGATGCGCACTCCCTTGTCTCCCTCCTTTCCCTGCACGTTGTGCAGCTGGCAAAGTGCAACTATGAGATGTAACGATCAACAAACCTACGCGTCTGTGGCAATACCACCAAATATAATTAATTAGTGTACCACCGAAGATCGCTGCGATCTTGCCATACACTCTCTCGTGTCCACGTATAAGGCACCATGGCTGAGGTCGAAGATACCCAGCTACTAGAGATCGACGTAGTGGGAGCTGGCGAGCCGGTCACGGTAGAGGAGAGTGACACCTTGGTCGCAGATGACCTCGCACCCGGGGCGGCGAAGAAACTTGGCGTAGGCAATTCCGTGGCTCCGGTGGTGCGTGATCGAGAGACGGGCAAGTCGGTATTGCCCTTCTCGAGAGTACAGAAGATCATCAAGGCAGACAAGGTGTGTGCACGATGGACTGGTCTGCAACTCGGTGGCTCATATGCAGGTCGTGTAGGATCTTCCTATCGTTGCAAGGGATGCTACGCTCTTAATATCGCTAGCTACGGAAGAATTTATCAAGAGGTTGGCAGAAGCATGTCAGAAGGCTGCTGAGCGGGAGAGGCGGACGACGGTGCAACAGAAGGACATCGGTATGTTATTTGAGAACGTGTTGCCCGTCACTGGTGCTTATTTGAATCTGGACAGCAAGCGTTGTGCGACGGGCAGAAGAGTTTTTCTTCCTTGATGGTGAGACAGGCATCAAGCAACGTCCCACTAGCTACTGACAGAATCTTTGTGTTTGTTTCAGAGATAATATCATCCCATCAACGAGGAGAGCCGCTGGCAAAGCGTAAACCAAAGGCCCTGGAGGCGGAGCAAAGTACACCCGACGAACCGACGGTATTGGACAAGTTTATGAAGAAACCTTCGAGGGAGGACGAGAGTACGGACGTGGTTATGAACGAGGACGGTGCCATGTACGCTTCGTAATGCCGTACTCGTTGTACTCTGCTGTTGGTCTTGAGGCTTCGGGACATCACACAGTGCATAGTTTGCCATCACCAGTATAAGCTGCGTGCTTCAGTCGTTGTGCAAAAGGTGAAAGGTGTAGCGAGGAACACCTGGGGGATTTAAATATATCTTCACTAGACCGAATACGTACGGATGATCTCATGTACGGTGTGGCGGTGAGGACTTAAACTGATCTACAGTAACACAATCTCAACCTTGTCTTGCATCAGAGCTGATGAAGGTCGTCGCTACATATCACCCCCCTTCATCTGTCGTAGACTCGGTCAAATGTACTCTTGCAGACAACGACGGCTCTGAGTTTCTCATTGTCGCCAAACTCAACAGGGTCGACTTCTACTCAATTCGACCAGATGGCCTTCACCACGAGAACGGACTCGAGATATGGGGCCGTGTCAGAGCCGTGAGGTCTGTGCCAGCCAAGGTACGCACCGGCTGTTCGGTGGTCCGTTCGTCATGTCGTATCTGATCTTTGGTTGCAGCACCAGCCCACAACCGTCCTCGTGTTGACAGATCACCCTGAACCAGAACTTCTGTTCGTCTCACTTTCAGTGTCTAGGACGGGCACAACGGAGCTCGCAGTACGGAAGCGTCTCTCGCTGTTTGAACGAAATTCTCGACCAGCAGAATACCTTCACGATGTGGTCATCAGCCCCTCGGGACAGTGCGCCGTCGTAAGCGTCTACACCTCACGACTGCGGGTTGTCGTCATGGACGAGGGTCAGTATGACCGGGACTTTGATGCATCGTACGTGCGCATTCTGATGGTCCTGACCCCGCCCTCTCATGCTTCCATCATAGGATCATCGAACTCAATTTACTCAGCCTTGCATTTATCGGTGTCAATACCCTCGCGTTTCTTCACATGGATTTTCAACAGCGTTTCCAGCTCCTCGCTCGCGAACTCATCATTAACGATCTCCAGCTATCCCGGACCGTCTCGCCCGTCTTACCTCCAGCTGCCCTCCCCGAGAAATGGTTTACTGTGGAGGATCAGCCTCCTCGTCTTGTGTACGTCTCAGCTGACGATGGCGGTGATCACGATTTTAATGGTGGTGTCTTGGTGGTGGGCGGGCGCAAGATTTTGTTGTATGACCTTGCTTCGACGGAGGTTGCTGAACAAAATCTGAGCAAAATACGGCGGACGGAGAAGATGAAGCGCAGTACCGACGCAGAGGAGGCGAGTAGAGCGAAACAAAAGGAGAAAGAAAGGGAATGGAAGAAGAGGAAGGCCCGTGCAATAGTGAATTGGCCGTGGTCAGAGGTTACAGCGTATGTGTACTTCAAAGCTACACCTTTTTATTGGAATCAGCGGTCGCTGAATGGGCATGTACAGATCATGTACGCTCGACGAGTCAGGCAAGAAGTTTCTTATTGGCGATATGTTTGGGAGACTGGCGATGTTGCACGTCGACACGACTGGAGAGCCGTCCTTGACCCTCATCGCTCTCGGAGAGGCAAGCCTACGCTTTGCTTCGTAGCTAATCGACGATCTCACGTGAATCGCTGTGCAGGGTTCCCCGCCAACAACTCTCACCTACCTCGCTAATCAGGTCGTTTATCTTGGTTCCCACTTTGGCGATTCTCAACTCCTACGGATAAGTCCAACCCCAGTTTCCAAACTTGACGTCCCCACACTTCCAGTTCCCCCGTCGATACCAACTATCAAGCCTACGGAGCTAGGAAAGTCCGGGAAGAGGCGCGCAGACGACGTTCCAGAGGGCCTAGTCGTGAATGGTTCTGGCTGCTATCTACTGCAATTGGAGAGCTTTAATAACCTTGCACCGATCGTGGATGCCGTGCTGGTGGATGTCGATAACACTGGTCAAGTGCGTGGATCTTGCTTGATTTATCTGCACATGTACCTTCATGGCTGTTTCTGACAGAAAGAGATCGTGACATGTTCGGGTGGGCGGAATACAGGCTCTCTCAAGGTAGTAAGACGCGGTGCAGATTTTAGGGAGGCGGCGATACTACAGGGTGTGGCCAACGTTAGCAAAGTGTGGTCGCTAAAGGAGAAATATAATGACCAGTGGGTTATTGTTCCTATCGGTGTTATCTGCTAATACCTTCTTGTATCCCTATTCAGAGAACACACGCATTTGGCCGTGTCTACACTCGAGCGGACGCATGTCTTCCACTTCAACGAAGAGCACGGGACTATGGTGTCTAGCGTACCGGCAAGCCCGGCAGGGTTTGAGACATTAACTTGCACGCTTACCATCTCTAACATCCTGCGGCGCACTCGGAGTGGATCAGCTCAATCGAGCTACGAAGACTCATCCCTGGTTATCCAAGTGGTTCCTCGAGGCCTTCTTCTTTTGGAGTTCGATCCCGGGACCGGTCAATTCAGCAGGAAAGGAGGCCTTTGGACGCTAGATAAGTTTGCCGACAATGAGATCCAAGGTCGTAGTTTCTCTGGGCAGGAGATCGTTGCAGCCGATATCAATGCTTCCCAAATCGTTATCGCACTCAGTTATCGCTGGTTGTTACAACTCAAGCTTGAAGGGGAGCGTTTCGTGAAGCAGCGGGGTCGACAATTCGATCATGAGATTTCAGCGGTATCCTGTGCTCCATTAGATTCCAGGAATTTCACGAACTACATCGCGGTGTCTTTCTGGAAATCAGATCATGTCAAGATAATCAAGCTTGTCAATTCGCGTCCAGGAAATGCGGGGACTGATAGCCTTCTCAACGAAGTGTGTAGATCACCGACCCTGCCCTCTGCACCACGTTCGGTCTTGTTGCACGCATTCGTATCTGATGGTGCTGAACAACACAGACACCCTCACTTACTTGTGGGCTTGGTTGATGGCTGCGTCGTTTCGTTTACTTTTAGGGATAGCACTCTCATGGACATGAAACTGACCTCCATTGGTACATTACCAGTATCATTACACACAGGTGTAATTGGAGGCAAAAGTGCGATAGTAGCGTGCGGCAGCCAAGCATCCGTCTTGTGCTGGGAGAAGGAGAGGCTTTTGCACTCACCATTGATGATCAAAGTCAGCGACTCAGTTACTATTCGGAAAGCACTAAACCGACTGTCAGTAGGATGTAAGTGCTGCCGCTTACCTGAATACCAAGGCGTGTCCCGCATCCCTGGTACTTGCTGGCACACAATCACTCGTCATTGGGGCGGTGACGCGATTCGAGAAGGTTCATGTTCGCTCGGTGATTGAACATCTTTTTGTCTGCCTGGACACCCCTTCTGATATGCGCAGGTTTCCCTTGGGCATGACTCCCCCCGGTGTATTGTACACTGCCCATCTTGGAAAGCCTTTGCAATCGCCTCCTCTCAGGCCAAACCTGCTCAGGTCTGCGAGGCCGAGACATTCACTTCATCCGTGCAACTCTTCAACGAGACATCGTTCGAAAGTAGGTTCTTCGCTGATGTACTTCATTCAATGTAATGAAATCGCCCGTGTAGGACTTGCGCAGTTCACTGTACATGGTGGTGAAGAGGTAACTGCTCTTCATTATCTGACAGTCACATTGGCTGGTGTGCCAATGTCCTTCGTTTCTGCGGGGATTACAACGTATGATGCTCAGGAGCGTGAGCCTTCACAAGGTCGCATAGTTTTGTTGCAAGCAACAACCAGCGAAAACCTTGCAGCTTCTCAGTCATTAACAGCGGCAGCAACTGCAGAGGTTAAAGGGTGCATATATGCGTTAACTTCAAAAGACAATACCGTCGTCGCGGCGGTGAACAGTATGGTATGGACCTAACTCGTACTTGATACTGGGACCGTTCAGCATTTCACTTTCCTACTAGCTCGTCCTTCTCCGTATAGAGGGGACAGAAAAGAAGATATCACTGTCCCAAATAGCTGTATGGAATCATAACTATCTGATTTCTACGCTCGTGTCCCGTGGTAGCCAACTACTTGTTGGGGATGCCCTCACCTCGGTTTCGCTCCTCAATATGACCGAATCCGGGACCGAGCTCATTGCCAAAGACTACGGTTCACTGTGGCCTACTTGTGCCCAGATGCTCGACGAGAAAAGCCTGATAGGGGCGAATGTGAGTACAGCCATCTATACATGGCACAGCTGGGTGGGCTTATAGGGAGATGATCAGAGCGACTATAATATATTTGCATTCCGCCTCCAGCAGACAGAATTACAGAAGCTACTAGAGCGGGATGGCCATTATTTCCTTGGGGACATCGTCAACAAGTTTATTCCCGGTGTGTATGGATTTCGAACAGATTAGACCTAATTCAGCGCATGCTCAACGATTAAACTCAAGGTGCTCTAAGCTCGTACGAGGTATCCGCGGACGTTCCCATCGAGGCGAAGCAGTTATTCTTTACTCCCACTGGTCAAATAGGCATCATTGCTGACATGAGCGAGGAGCTCTCTTTGCACATGACAGCATTGCAGAGGAATCTTTCGACATACTACGAACAGACGGAAGGAATAAGTCACTCGAGGTAGACTGAACCATTTTGGCAATATTATCGTTAACTAGTGTGCCTCCAGGTTCCGAACCCCGAAGAACAACCGGGGCCGAAGCGATTCAGAAGCATCCTCATTCGGATTCCTTGATGGTGACTTTTTGGAAAGATTCCTACTCTTCCTGGAGAATCCCCAGGCTCTCCGTCAAATAATGGACGGACAGAGTGAGCCAGAGAGATTGACGATCTCAGCACAGCGGATCCAGAAGGTGTTAGAAAGGTTGCAGAACACGCATTAATAGCAACAGGGTATGAGAATGTCGGGAATATGCAAAGCTGTATCACGAGAGATCATGCAATCTGTACTAATTACTCGTTAATCAAGGGAAAAGTGAAATTGGCAATGGCGGAGGGTAGGTCAGGTGCGAAGGTAAGCCCAAGCTTGGCTCATAAGGGATGTTGGCACATCCCAGTGAACTGCCATTTCCTCATCGTCAGAGAGACGCGGCGCAAAGTAGAATCCTGATACAAGAACAAGGTAGCTATGGCGAAGGGAAGGCACAGTAAGCACAATGGGTCCAAGTTATCCGTACCATGACATACCTGAGAATGAGAATGCTACCACGATGGTAATTGCTCTTGGCTTCGATATATGTATATGTCATGAGGAATACGGAAAGAATGATGACCACGACGTCCCACCGAGGGAAGACAAGCCTGTGAGTAAAAGCGACTTAGTACAATTAACGACGACGGGTAACGGGCAGTTGACGCACGTGAACGTATAAGCAATCTTTCCCATTTCCTCAGGCGCATACCACGCAGAAAAGGCGACCATGGCTGGTATTTGGAGAAGGCAGACTTGTAACGCATAGGCGGATCCGATTTCCATACTATATTGATGTAAGGCATCAGCATTGTCTGTCCGTGGACATCACGCGACAGAGAAGGCAATAGGTTCATACCTCAAAGCAATATTGGAATTAAGAGCAAAAGAGATCGCGTTCATGAATTCGGTAGTGTTAGGCACCAGCGCAAACAGAGTGATGCCCAGGAACTTCTCGTCTATGCCCGAATCTTGCAAGACGACGTCGACCACATCGATCAGAAGTTCTACGAAGAATTGTATATCATGTAAACCGCAACGTCCGATGATCACCTACCGGCTATGACTGCGTAAAGGGCCGTACACGCAAGCAAGACAGCAGCACTGGTCGTCCTGCTCCACTCCGGTGCTTCATGTCCACCATGGCCTGCTCCACCATCCAGCTCATGTCCAGTGAACCTGGCCTTCGCAGGTGATTGTGCTCGAACAGCTTGCTGATGCCTCAATGCACTAACTGTCGCAACTGCTACGGCGCGCGTAAAGTCATCCGTGGTCAGGTTGTCAGGCAGCTGCATGGGATGAAGCTGGGAGCTCTTCAAGGCTAAATCAACACTCTCGATGATAGGGGTAAAGTTCTGGGTAGCAGGCTGCGGTGCATACGAGACACGCCTAACCGAGGGTGAGGTGGGTGAAAGTGGCGGCCGTGGAGAACTAGGCTGCAGTTGTTGGAATTGCGCAGTCGGCTCTGCCGATCTGGGTGGATTTTGTGTGCCGGACTCAGCCTCGCTTTCTGCACAGGTCATATTGCTCCGTTTGTGACGCGGCTCCTGCGACACGGATTGAGACGTGTGCGAACCACGCAGATAGGTGGAGAGGCGGTTTGGGTTTGGAAGTTCTAAAGGATAGAGAAGTTGTTGAGGATTTTGCCATATCTGGGAAGCATGGGTACGAAGCGAGAACCAGAGGCCTACAAGGTATGACTGCACCGATATGAGCACGCGGGTTAATCGACCAATGGGAACTCACGAATAGGAGAACGGCAGCACAGATGTACATCAGGCTCTTTACTGTGGATTGGTAGAAGGGATCCTCGACGGGATCAGGGTGTTGATAATAACAGCGGTCGCATTTCCAATCGGGTGCACCTTTCCCGCCAGCGCCCTCAGGACAGCCGGTGCATACAAGTTGGAACTGGAATATATGTGAGAAAGAGGGATGATGTTTAGCAAGAAACCCACATTGCCATATATCTGGTAGAACAAAGTAGGGGTAAGAGTCCCGATGAACGCCATAATAAGCATCATGCTAGTGACACCAGCACTTTTTGCATTGAACTTCTGCTCCTTCTTCTTGAATGCTCCGGCGCACATGCTCATGCCAGGCATGAGAAGGACACCAGCCAATAAACTGCCGACAATCGAGCCCTCCACCAGATGACCCTTACCCTGTGTCAGAGCGATCGAATACAGCATAACTTCTATGACCGAACCAAAGGTCGCATTGATCACGGCACCCATCCCAATGGATGATTGGGCAGAGATAGAGGCGACCGCCATTCCAATGAAGTAGGAAAGGGGGATCACACTCGCCAAGCTCATGATAAAGATAGCTGCGCGCGAAGCAATGATCGCAAGTAGAGCGGGTACGTGTTTTCCTGCTTCTTGGTTGTGCTCCACGAGGGGGAGGATCACGAACCCATCAAATATAACGAAGAATACAAGAGCAAGCAGATTGACGAAGATGATGTTGACACCGCCAACAGTGTATTTGAAATACTTCCAACCTATGGCACGGTATACGCACAAAAGTACGGTTGAGTTTACCGATCCCGTAGTCGAAGGGGCTGCCTGACCCTCGGATAAGCGAGGGTGTTTCACAGAGAACTCGACAGGTGGTGTGGCCGACGGCACGGTCGCGCCATCCGGTTGTGGAGCGGGTGCTCCTTGCGAAGCAACAACGAGCGCAGGAGGCGGCGCACAAAATCTGAGATGAGTCGGGTTTGCAAAAATATATTTGATGAGCGTCCAAATGAGTTTCGCCATCGGGATTGTAATGATCAGTGCCCAGCAGGCGATGCAAGTCAACAGCATTAGGGGAGCAATGACGAAGATGAACGCCACCCAGAAAGCAGCACGCCCCACCCAGTCATTAGATACCTTTCGATAACCGTCTGATGAAGAACGAGGTGAGGGTGTTGCCCCATACGACTTGGACGGTAAGAGTACGGCATGTTGGTCGCTCGAATACAGCAACGACGTATTCTCTGTGATAGGTCGAAGAAGATCATCGACATTTGCTGGCGACAGTCCGCGATGAACTGCGAGAGGGGTGATGGTGGGTGTCCTGGAGATAGACGTGTCAGGAACAGCAGTACTTTGCCCGTTCACTACACCGTCTTCTACAGTGGGGTTCTCTTCGTCACAATAAGCCTCTCTGTCGCCTTCGACGTATTTACCAAAGGGCCAACCCAGATACCAGCCAAGGCCGAAGACCATATTAGCATAGCGAGGACCGCCGAGGGGTAGCATGTACAGGATGGCTGCAACAGCGAAGCAAGCAAGAGCTAGCCACCACCCGAAGCACACGACCCAGAAGATATTTCCGGGAAGTAGATGGCGTTCTGCCTGCGCAGACGGGATGGAATGGAGTGCGGCATCTGCGTTGCGTGTGATGGACCTAGATTTCTTGTACAGTGCAGGCTTCCATATGCGAAGACCGAACGGATGTGCGACGTTGATAAGTGACTGACGGTCCTTCACTGTAATGGGGTCGTCGTCGTCCCTGAGAGGTTCGTTCTCGTCGCTCTCAGGGGTTTCGTCCTCATCAGGGGAGTCATTGGCGGCTGCCTTTCCCCGCGCGCGATGCTGCAGCACTTCCTCACGTGTCTCCTCCGGATCGTTAGCATGCTCGTCTTCTTCGGTCAACATGTTGTCTGCCTCCCAGGCGGGCCTAGCAGCGGCGCGTAAGCTGCTCTGGCTGCCGCTCCTGGCCCTGTCCCTCGATGAGCTGCTGGACATAGTTCTGGTAGGGTGTCCAGAGGGGGGGTGCTGCCTACCAAAGGGAGGAGACGCCGAGCGCTGCGGAGGAAAGTAAGATTGCTGAGGTTCGGTAGCAGACCAGTGAGAACCGTGACTATGGCTGCGGTGGAGGAACGGGACGCGCGTCGTCGGCGTGGGGGTGCTTGCGACAGAGCTGCTGCTGTCCGCACCGTCGAGTCCGTGGCCAGCTGGCTGTTGGATCGGGTTCATAACGGCGTTGCTCGGAGCAGACAAACCTGCTCAGCTCGCTCCAGCTCCTGGTTGTCTCCCTTGGCAGCTCTGCCGTCCTCGCCTGCAATGGCAACCCGCGCTGAATAATCAGTGTAATCGTTTAGCCACTGTGTCACCGCGCTCGACTTGAGTTCCTCGCCTCCAACGTCCACAGCGATACGTATGATATCAAAGGCCTATAACATATGTCTGGCACGAGGACCACCAAATGACGTAGAGAACGGTATGACTGGTATAATATACAAACAATGTCTCTCCACTCTCCGCTCACTTCCTCAGCAGCTTCTCCCTCAGCTCTGCACCCTTCAGTTGCGCTCGAAGGTACTCTAGGCGGTCCTGGTATCGAGTGGTCACCTCCTGTCGGCGTCGCCGGGTGTCGAAAAGCTCAGCCTCGAGAACAGGGATGTCTGCGTCTTCGTCCATCGACGTCACCGATGTCGGGGCCAACGATCTCACGAGGTTGACGCTCGACACACTTCCAAGGTCACGCAGCTGTGTGTGCGTCAGCGTGGGTGATGCCGTAGATGGCGATGCCCAGGCTCGAGACGACAATGACGACGTGGACCGCTTCCGATTCGCCACGGACGGCGGCAGGAGTGGTCCACCCACCTTGAGGGAAGGATTTAGCCGATGCGACCGTGGCTGTGAAACACTCGTTCCGTAGGACGTGGAGGACCGCAATGACGAACCATCTGCATCCGAGGTGTGATACGGCGTACCCCGCCCAGACGTGCTCCCGCCGATGGTCAGGAATGAGTCATTGTAGTCCACGTTTCTCCGTGCAACCGAGGAAGGCGACCGCAATGGTGCGTGGCCAGGCTTATGGTGACTCCGTGTCAACACGCTGAGCTCAAGTCCGCTGAAAGCGTCTAACACTCGCATCGCTTCTGCTTCCATGACTTCGATCTCCCTGCGAATGTCCTGAGACGACTTCGCCTCCTCGTCCTGCAGCGGGTCACTGGTGAGAATCGAGTGGGACTGTTTGTGCTCGAGAGTGCGGCCTGGGAAGGAAGATGGTGGGGAATCAAACCGTCGGGCATTCCGCGACATTGAGCGATATGAAGTACTTTCAAGACCACCCTTATGATATCGTGCTTCACCTTCCCGAGGTGGTGACGATATCGCTCCTCTTTTAAGGGGAGTTTCTGGTCCTGGCGGGGTTTCACCGCGAACATCGCGAGGGATGCCCCTACGTTTGAATGCATTTGATACTGCAGAGCCCATAGAGAAAATGCTTGACGTCTCGCTAAACGTGCCATCCCTGGAAATGGCACTTACTCGGCGAGTGCTGCGCCGGAGTAAGTTGGACATCACGGAAGACACGGAGGCCTTTGAACGGACAGAAGGTGTTCGTGCCGTCTTGACATGGAACTGCGATGAGCCCTCAGGAAGTAGGTGAGAATCTATCAATAATGGACGACCCTTGAGTTCATCATCGTGCTCATAGCTCCGATCACTTACACTTCTGGCCCTGGGGGTTAAGTGCGATCACTGGACTCTCGGTAGGAACAGAGCTCCCGCTTGCTAACCGCTCGAAGATATTCTGGCGCAGCAAACGATACTCATCGTCGCTAAATGAAACATCAGTGAAATTCTTTATCGCGCCAGTGACGTTACAAAACTGGTGTAGATGAATGCCAAATGGCTTACCTGAGCAAGCCCTCGGAGTTGGCGACTGCCAATTCATTTAGCCGCTGTGCCAGAGTTGCGCTGCGTGGCGAGGAGTTAGAGTGAGGTGAGAGGAAATGAAGGATTGGGAAAGACGGACGTTATGGCATCTGTGTGGGCACGAGGCATGGAACGCGGGTTAGGGCTAGTATGTTCTAGCGGGCGCAGCGGGGAATGTGGAGAACGACTGAGATCTCTGCTGCGGTGCGATTCCCTGTCATTGTTTTGGTGCGAGATGGACTTGATGCCAGGGCGTGCTGTGCCGGAGGTGGAGGGATGTTGGAAGGGCTTGCGCGGCTTGCCTTTGTATTTACCATACTACACGCGGGTGGCATAATAGGTTGTGAGCGTTGACGTATCCCTGGTGAGTACAGCGAAGCTGGTGTACTCACGAATCGCGAACGAATGACCTGAACCACGGACCTGTCGGGTTCAAGGTAGTCTGTTTCCTCTGACTTCCTGGGTGAGAAGAAACCCATTTGGAAAAGTGTATACAGTGGATCTTTATGTTTCTTTTTCTTTTTTTTTTGTTCAGCTGCGAATTTGAATCACCCCGGGGATGAATAGTTAGTAGCGTGGAGGCATTTACAGATGGGGATGAGGATGAGATGGGTGTCAGGGGGATTGCATCAGGAAGACGCGAAATGAGCCAAGAAGGACACCTGACACCCTAATATGGTCCCACTCTCGGCCCCGGACTAGCGCGCACTTGCAACCGACGGCTGTTTCCCCATTTCCCCATGGCCGTCCAACTGTCTCTGCCAGTATTATTCTCAAACCAATTTGTTCGCATTCAAGACTGGATTCTGCCTTGCACTTTCCACGGCCATGCGCATTCTCGGACACAATCTGGTAGCGCTGTCGACCCACAGCAGCGCGTGTGTCCAAAAAGCTATTCCTCCCCAGCGGGCAGCAGGGTGGGCCTTGAAGCATGTGATCCCTGGGGCAAGGGCGCTTTCTCTCGCTACCGGAATAACTCCTCCGCTGGCAGATATTAGGGTCCTTGATCTCACGCGCGTATTAGCCGGCCCGACGTGCACGATGATGCTGGGGGACCTTGGCGCCGACGTCATTAAAGTGGAGGAGTTGTCCAAAGGCGACGATACTCGTGGGTTGCCGCAATTCCGCACTGCGCTTTGTCTGCTATGCATACATCTGACATTCAGGCTCTTGGACTCCGCCGTCTGCCACACTGCCCAAGGATGTCCCAGAGGAGTCTTCTCATCTTCCTCCGGAAACGGCGTACTTCTTGTCCGCCAACAGGAATAAGAAATCCATAACTGTGAATTTCAAGCATCAAGAAGGCCTTGAAATCCTGCGCAGGCTCGTCAAACGCTCCGATGTTCTCGTAGAAAATTTCGTGCCTGGGAAGCTGTCTTCGATGGGCTTGGGTTGGGAGGACTGCAAGAGAATTAACCCGCGCCTCGTGTATGCCTCGATCACGGGTATGATCACCCCTCTCCCTTCCTTATCCCTCCGACGGGCGGCCCTCGCCCATGCTTACGTCGGATCCCACAGGGTACGGGCAGACGGGACCTTATCGACTAGCGCCGGGCTACGACGTCGTAATCGAAGCTGAGGCCGGCCTGATGCACATGTCAGTGCGCTTTTTTTTTT
>JADGIP010000373.1:0-20004 GCA_016618355.2 Astraeus odoratus | reverse complement strand
ACTGCCGGAGAAGAACACATTGCCCACGAGGGATGTGCACTGGCCACGCGTGGATCCTCCTCGCAGGGCTCGTAGTTAACATCTTCAGATGGAGGAGTAGAAACAGTGGCAGGTTGAACAAACGGCGAGGAAATAACAGGAAACTCTGTCTCATGACGTGCATATGAATTCATGAGAGCCTGGGCATCTGTGCGATGTTCCAAATCTGGAACTGCCAGAGAAGAGCACAGTGCCCACGAGGGATGTGCACTGGCCACGCGTGGATCCTCCCCGATGGGCTCGTAGTTAAATCCAGCTGTAACACTTGCACAGGTCTCGTCGAATTGAGATATATCCAAAAAGGTCTCCCAGTCTGTGCCATAATTCGACCGTGCGTTGGAGAATTCCTCAGGGTAGTCCATTACGACATTCATCAGGGTGGGATTGTACTTGCGGCGCGGGAAAGGTGATTGACGGTGGGCGTTCTGATAAAGAAGAAGCCTGAGTCACAGAACTATTTATATCCCATGTGTCAGTGTTGATCATGTACATAGGTTGTAAATATGCGCGGACATGAAAATATAATATATAATTCGATGGTCTGTGCGAGTGAAACAATGATCGTCGCACGACACCAATGCAGGAGCCCCTAAAGACAGCATTGACCATCTTGAAAGGCAAAAATTAAATCTCTTGGATATGTGCAGCGATACTTCAGGGAATCACAGCGACCATCAAATTAGTCTGCTTGTCTGGCACCGTAGTTAAAATGCAGTGGAATAGGCTACAGCTGAAATCTTTCGCATTCGTTGGTTGTCCTCGGGCCTTTACAGATCTAGAATAATCAGGAAAGCCTACACATGCTAACCAACGTTTGTACAGAGCTGCTCTATCCGAATCACGTACGTGCATCTATAACCGGCACATCTAGCACACAGGAGACTGTAAATTAGGGAGATGTGGAAGTGAGAAGCGGGGAGAGAACAAGACAAATGCACAGAGCAGGGATACACCGCGTCGAGTATTTGAGTGCTGCAGGATTTAGAGAAACAATGATAGTAATAAGACTATACGTGTATTGAATGAATACATGCCTCTGCATTTGGAGTGAAAGCGCGTGTCAAAAATATTGAGAACGTCGAATCGAGCCACTGGACATCACCCTTCACCGCACCCCAGCCAGCGTCTCTAGTACGCCCAATACTTCCCTCGGATCGAGCTTCCACTTGGCATCGGTCCCCTTCCTGCTTGTGGATACTGTTTCCGCATTATCCAGCTCGTTCAGTCTTCTCAGCAGCTTCTCGTCGCCACCAATGGCAAGCACAAATGCGGCTTCGTCCGTCGAAGTCACTCTCCCAACACCTACACCTGCACCACCAGGACCCCTCCCAATGGCGCCCAGATAGCCGTCATACTCGCCCTCGCCTATACCTGCACTGCCACCGCGCGGCGAACATGCAGGGCCGCCAGGATGAAGAATCGCACCGACAGCCGTCGAGCGCGAGATGTTGTTCGGAAGGACGAGGAACGAATTTTGACCCGGTATGATACGGAGGCCATAACGCTCCCCGAGGGAATCAAAGATGTGGTTTTGTGCTTCGGCAGCCTGGCGACTTGCCCAGGAACGCTGGGAATAATGAGCAGGTGAAGACGTGGTTGTCAATGTAGCCGAGGGATTAGGACTTGAAGTAGGGGAAGAGTTGCAGTCACAAGTGTCGCCATTGGCACCGGATGCAGTGGAGTCTTGCAGACCTGTCCAGAAGCGCCAAATGATAGATGCATCGCGCTCTTCAACGAACGAGCCCGGGGTACGCTCAGTGAACTGTACCACCGTCCGCAGCAATCAGCGAAGGAAATTAGCCAAGCTGAAAGGCGACTTACGTAGTGCAAGATCTCGACACATGGTCCTTTCCACGCGAAGTCCAAGTTCGCCACCATGTTAATCCATTTCCCCTTGCTTGCCCCATTCGCATAGCCGTTCACCTTCCCACTGACGCCTCTCGTCTTGATGAAACACCCATTCTCCGCCACGATGCCCACACCAGGCAATCTCTCGGCAAGCCTCTCCAGCGTTCCCCTCACTGGCAATCCACTCAGCACCCACACTTCGTTCTTCGGATCCTCCGCCAGCCTCTCGAGCACCTTCACCGCATCCTCCGAGGGTTCGAGCATCGGACCTCGTCCGTTCTGCATCATCTCTGTCATCGCCGTCTTGGACATGTCACGCACCCACAAACAACCCTCAAAGTCGACGAAGAAGAGGCGCGATGCGGAATGGCGATATTTGGGGATTACACGCCCGAGGTCAAGCGGAGGAACGAGTAAGGGATCAGTGGAGAGCGAGGTGTGCTCAGTATATGCACGTAGACACCGGGTGAGGAAGTAAGTCGCGAAGGCTTGGGCAGTCTGGGTGACGACATGACTATGGAGATCTTGCCAACGTGAAGAAGCCTCGTCGTCAGACATTGTCAAAGCCTGTGGGTAGTGAACGTAAAGACAGACGATTAGTTCTAAAGTGTGCCGAAAATATGTAAAAGGCTAACCTGGTGGATGGCCTTTGCCGTCCCCCGCGTGTCATACGGGTTAATAGCAATGCATGACCGGAATCCCGAGTAACTGTAAGTTCCGGTAAACTGCAGCAAAATATCAGGACCACGGCGGACGACAACACCAAATAAAGACGGCCGCACTTACCTCACTCAAAATCAATGGTCGCTTCGTCTCCTCCTGACACTCAACATACTCGTGTGTTCGGAGTGCCATGCCCTCCCTCAGGCTCGTCACCGCAAACGCATCAGCGACGGTCAAAAGAGCCAAATATTGGCTAAACGTCACCTCCTGCACGTGCAGGAACACGACGGGTTGATAAGTGAGTGTAGAGAACGCAGCGTTGACGCGTGCGACGACGTCAGACACCCCACCGGCAAGTTCGTTGGATTCAGTAGTTTGGAGAGCTACTTGGATGAGGACGACCTGCGTCACGGTTAGATAAAGAGGTGCTGTTGGTGAGTTGCTACAGACCTTGCCCTGGAATTCGGGATATGCCTTGAGGAATTGCTCGAATGCTTCGATCTTGTGACGTACGCCCTGTATGCATCGTGAGCAACCTGTCTCTCGCGTGTATGCACGACCGGCAAACCTGGATCTCATCCAACTTATCTCTCCCAACGATCAACTTCATTCCTCCATAGCGTTGTCTAAGAAGTTGGACCCAGTACTGCACCTCTGGCTGGCGTCTACCGCGCACCACAGTAAAAAACCATTGGCCAGGGACGAGATAGTCTACTTACTTTTTGTCCCTTATAGCATTCACGTCGATCCCCATCGGGAACACACCGACATCCACAAACCGTCCCTTCTCTTTGTCCTTCTTTGCCTCCGGGATTTCGGCCCACTCTATCTCGTGCTCACCCCCGGTGCTAACAGGGGGAACGGGCCCCTCGACTTGTATACCCTTCGGCAGAGCCTCATATGCCAAAATCCTAGAAACCGTCTGCCTGAAGTGCCTGGCATAGTTGGCAGTTTGGAATCCGACTAAATCTGCCCCAAGTATACCCTTGAGGAGAGACTCGCGCACAGAGATGCACCGGAAGATCTCGGAAGACGGGAAGGCGACGTGGAGGAAGAAGCCAATAGGAGCTTGAGCAGTTTTGGGATGGGCCCGCAGTAGTGCAGGAAGGAGCATGAGATGATAGTCGTTCACCCAGACTGTGTGCGTCAAGACAGTCAGTTAGAGGATAGAATGGGTGGGGGTGAACTGACTGATGTCCCCGTCGCGGTAGTTCTCGACGATAACGTCCGCAAAACGCTGGTTCACGGCTCTATACTGTTTGAAGGACGCACTCTCATAGAAGAACTTTGTTTTGGGTGCGTCAGGGACCGCGTAGTGCAAACACGGCCACAGGACCTACAGCACACATGAGTGACCCTGGCCACCAAACTGTCGAAGATGACGACCGACCTGATGGCAAAATTCGTCGTAACAGCTCTCAAATTCGCCGTCAGGAATCCAGACGGGAACGCTATCACAGGTCTCCCTCATCTTCTTGTCGACACTCCTGCGTGTTTCGGGACCAAATCCGTCCGTGCTGCTACCGAGAGTGCCGACCCACAGCTTCTGCGTGAGCCTGTCTTTGACGCTTTCGATCGCATTCTTGAGGCCGCCGTTACAGTGCGAATTAGGGGCGACATGCCAGGCGCCATCGGAGTCGACGCTGCGAGCGAGCGACGTTGGGCGGCGCGATGTGGAGCGGGATTGCTTGCGTTGAAGACGGGCAGAGTGTTGGGCATCGTGGGCGGTCTGGAACTTGCGCTGACGGAAGAGCGTGAACGAGCGGTCCAGGGAGGGAGGAGGGGATGTGTTCGGGTCGGAGTCGGAAAGGGTGTTTGATCCGAAAGTGGGGGTAGAAGCTGATCGAGGAGAAGCGTCTGGCCGGGGGCTGGCAATGTTGACGAACTTGGCGAATGGATTGGGACTGTCGGACTTGGGAGATGCGAGAGGGGTGATGGCACGAGACTGGAGAAAGCGCAATGAGACAACCCGGTCAGTCAGAGGATCCGGTGGGGCCTGTACCTTGAGGTCATCGACGATGCTCCTGAGTGGAGTGTTGTTCGGTGCACGTTGGCCGTAGGCAGGCTGCTTCTGGTTCGTGCCGTTTGGCTGCGGGGCGGACTGCTGGACGTCGGGCGTATGGTGGTCGGGCGTAGGTGGACCGGAGTCACCGAGGACGGCAGTGGTGGGCAGGAAGAGGGATGCAATGATGACACGGTGGTTGCGGAAGGTGCTCATTGTAGTGGCAGGTATGGGTCCACAGGAAAGAGAGGAGGCCTTGGAGCCGTAGCTATAAAGGCGAGGTTCTGGAGTGAGAAAGCCCGCCCGGTAAACAGACCGATTCTGGCACCGAACGACCAGAAACCAGGCAGATCTCCAACGATTGGAAAAGAAAGAGAAAGAAAACGGCCGAGGCTTATCCCGTTCGAGTGTCCATCAAACGTTTGTCCTCGTCGCTCGTCCTCAACAACGGACAACCGCGGAACGGCTCGATCCGACCACCCCGCGACATCTTCCGGCGGACAGCAGGCCGCCTGCCTCACCCCATCAACCTCTAGCTGGGCGGTAAAGTCTGCTGGTTGCGATGACTGGCTGCAAATTTCGACATCAGAAGCACAACGTCAGTACAAAGCACACTCCTGGTGCAGTCAATTACATCCTATTCCACTTCCTGAGGTGTGCGACTCTGACACATGTTCACCAGCACCACTCAATCCCGTTGAACTGGTGGCTTAGCGCTTGATTATGATGTCGGCGGAACCAACACCCTGGAGGTGCGCGTCTGTCAACCGCACTGACGTCGAAACAACAGATGGCCTGCCCTAAGGGACCCCCACATTGTTTTATTCATTACTTATGCTCCGTGCTCAGCATCCTTTCGGAGCTACCTGAGTTGCCCTTTCCGGAGCCTGATAAAGACGTCATTGCCTGCGGCGCGTCCATTTCTTTCTCAGATGAGCTCAGATCAAAAGTGTTGCCTCATCGGTAGCGTCGCCTCTGGACGTTTGCATCCTTGGGATGCGTCCGCATACATGTGTCATATGACCAGTGCATCTTATTGAACTCAGTCACCAGGACTGCCAGGGAGACATTCGAAACCCAAGTAAACTGTCTCTCAAAGTCGTCCCAAGAATCCCCGACCATGGACCGGTCTCGGCTTGAAAGCTCACACAGATCATACTTCATGAACAACACGTGTTGGCCTTGTTCCTTCACCTCCAACCGAAGAGCAGTCATTGTCATCTCTCACTGGTGGTTGATCGTTTAATCCGTGTGACTCGGGTTAGCTCGACAGGTTTGCGGTAGGTAGGCCTGCCATTTTGTAGGATGTATGTACTGCTTACCCAGACGTCAGGTCACAGTCTCAATGCGGCTTATCAATGTCCAGGTCTTTCTTGACCTCGACGAAGGGAGGAAAGTTAACCCAGACGAAAACATACTCAAAGACCATGACGATCACCAGTCATCAGACACGAAATATGCCATTCTATCGCATTGTTGGGGAGACGCCAACGACGAGGTGCAGTTTAGAGAAATGGAGGGACTGACGAAGATGGCTACTTCAATGCGGAAAAAGTTCCGCCAGCGTCACGGATATCAAAAGATTCTTGAGGCTTGCAAACAAGCTCGGCAAGATCAGCTGAAATGGTTGTGGGTTGACACCTGCTGCATCAACAAAGAGAGCAGTTCGGAGCTGTCTGAAGCGATTAACTCCATGTTCCGATGGTATGAATCCTCCGAGAAATGCTATGTCTACCTCCACGACGTCCAGTCGACCCGCTTCCCTACCGAGCCCGACAAGGATAGGTATCATGTCGGTGGCCGGCCAAAGTGGTTCTCTCGTGGCTGGACATTGCAAGAGCTTGTTGCCCCTAGTATCGTCCAGTTCTTCAACCAAGACTGGCATCTCATTGGTGATAAGAGAACCCATTCACGCCCTTTGTCAGAAATAACACGCATTCCAACTTGTATACTGCAGTATGGATTGGAGGCCTATCGCCCCAGTGCTGCGCAGATCATGTCTTGGGCTGCCGATCGAGTGACGACGAGGATGGAGGATCGGGCGTATTCGCTATTGGGCTTGTTCGGTGTACACTTGCCCATGCTGTATGGGGAGGGGAAGCTACACGCGTTCCGGCGTCTCCAGCTGGAAATCATCCGGACGACCAATGACCACAGCATCTTTGCCTGGGACCGGGAACTTACCGGATGGTCTGGTAGCGTGCTCGCTGATGAACCAGATTTCTTTCGGCACTGCGATGACGTCGTGAAGATGGAACCCGAGGAATATCTCGTGGCCCTGAAAGAGGAAGTCCCGGAAAATGAACTGCGTTCGGTCCCAGAAGAAACCATTCGTACATACTCCGTTACCAACTCTGGCATCCACATTTGGCTTCCCCTCAAACGGTGTCGTGGTTCACAGTCAATCTTCGAAGCCCGACTCGCATGCCGCCGTTCTTTCGACACCAGTCCAATGCCTATCATTTTGATGTCCTTTAAATCAAACTACTACAGATACTTTGGTCACTTCCAAGCAATTAATGGCACAACAGCGCAATTCAAGCCCCTTTATCTCGCCTATCGAGAAGAGACACGTCGCAGAGACTTCACATTCCGTGTTGATGACAGAGCCATTACATGCGCGGGTTTCATCCAGCGTTGCGTCTTTCCAAGGCGGATAAACCCAACCGCCAACTCTATTACCCTGTCCAGTACCAACCACTGCGCGATTATCGTCTACGCGAATAATTCCACCCGGACTTGCTTTGTGATAGTCTTGGGGTACTGTTTAGGTCATGAATGGGTACACGTCGTGTTTTCTCCTCTCCCTGACAAAGGGATATATAACCTGCAGACGGAGATCTCGGACCCGTGGTGCACGTACGCCGAAAAAGTGTATAATCGTATATGGTCGGCTAGCCCAGAAGATGCGTACCGCATCGCTCAGGCCACACCATCTACTACAGCTGGCCTGCATGGGAGCGGACTCTGCTTGGTCAAGCATGCCCACCTGCCCCAGTCTATCAAGGGGGTGCAAATCTTCTATCAACGTCTCCCGCAGCCGAACACTTGCTTGGTAACAATCGACGTTGCCCAGTGCGCTGGGTGTTGCGTAGCCCCTGATGTATGGCAGACTTTGGACGGGGTTGGTATTCCACATGTTCTAAATATGGCGGGCTGATGTCAACGCCGTCATAGCTCGTTACTGATGGTCCCGAGACACCAGGTCTCATGATGGACGGTACCTCTCCAAGAATCCAAGCCAAACGGAACGCGGAACATGCATTCCTCGTTGATGGAGCTCCTGCTCGTTTTGCATCTACTCTTGCTCGACCGGAAATAAAGGTGAGTAAAGATCAAAGAGCTACGTGGGGCCTCCTTATTAATGTCGATCTGGCTGATACAGCTGGGTGATTATGGACGGGATGACGGTCATTCCTTCAAACCTGAAGGTAACATCTTCGAAGGCGAGCACCTTTTAGCTCTTGGTCTTCACGTGCATGCATCGAACGCTGCTTTTCGACCCGTCGAACACACTATTAGTCATGGGGAAAGCTCGAACATTGGAACCAACACCATGGAAAGTGTTGCTCTTAATCGTTGTCTGAACCAGTGGGAGGGCCTACTTATGCGCCACCCAAAATGCTTGTCACTTCCCGTCAACCAAGAAGTTTTAGCGCTGTTGAAGAGCTTGTCAACTCCCCTCGAGGGCAAATGCCTGGTAACGATGGTCATCAAATGTTCAGAGTGTTATGGTGCCCGTGCCCAGGGCATCATTGGCATGTCGCCAACGTGGCCAAAGCAGGGTGAATACCACACCGATAGTAAGTTTATGGACATTACTTGCCGTACATTCTTTTTTTCTTCATTTGTGATAGGTGGACGTTGGAACAAGCTACCCGCTTCTACACCTTTGTTCATCTCGACGAAACCTCTCCTTTGGCGCGGGGAGCAAGTTGATTCGAAGACAAGGGCTTGTTTTGAAGACATCCGGTGAGCAGCTCGTGGTGCCGTCGTTCTTGGTATTGTTAGCAGTGAAAATAATCGACGGTTTATTGTGCTCAGGAATCACTTCCGCACGCTGATGTATCCGGTGCGTATTCCATGCAATGTTATTATGATTAGTCCTACCGACCAGGTCATGAATAGCATATGCGCAGGACAGTTGGAGACAGTGGAAAATTCTTCGTGGGTCCTGCATTCTGTAAGGACAGACTCTGATCTATTGACATACCTCCAGATTGATAAGGAGGATGCACTGAAAGTGTGTCAAACACCCATCTCGTTCTTCAGGAATATATTCGGTGGCGGGCGATTTAAAGATTACGTACGTTTTTTTCGCCCCACATTCCAATGCTGGCCATCTCGCTTTTTCCCTTTACTTAGCAATATATCAGGTTGGTGACATCACCTTTTTCGAGTTGACCAATGTGGTTGGCGGGAACAACGGAGAGGCGGGCGCAAAGGTAACCGGACTACGAAGTCCATTTGTCACTCAGTCAGGGCATACGGCTGCAGATCACTTGAATTCACGTACAACCGAGTCGAATTCCACCGACAGCCAATGCCCACCCTTGCACGCACATTCTGTGAATGGAGAACAGATCGAGGCCGTGGACTACCCGCGTGTCGTCAACCTGGCAGAAATTCTGATGGAGAGGATGTCAGTCGCAATAAGCGGATGTGTAGACGAGAAGTTACAAGCTGCTCAGAAGACGGAGTTACACCGAAATCTGGAGGAATTGAGGTCTGCAAGCTTTGGGATGGAAGTAAGTTGTTCTCATTCGGGCCAGAATACGCATGCTCACTTTGTATGCCCATAAGTTGCTAAGAATCATAGGAATTACTTACCAGAAATCATTGGAGTATGTACATCCGTCGCATATATCTTCCAACCTTTTCACCATTCATTGGTCCTCAGGGGAAAACAGATCGATAACGTTGACGACGTAAGGTGGATACCGAGCTGCAACTGCAGCTGTGCACTATAACATTAATAATCATATCTAGACGGAATATTCGATCACTGGTGGAAGAAGTTAGGACCCTCGAAGGAAAACTTGTTGTATGTGAAGATGAGGATGAAGAACGGGCCCTGGAGGAGGATATCACGGGAAAGGTGAGCTTTAGTTGCCACCGGGTTGATCGGGAACACAACTATCACAGATCTTATTGGCGTGTTGGCTTGGGATCCGCTCAGAAATCGAGCAAGTCCTGACCAAGGTAAGTTTCCCTCTCTGGTTTTTGAGGCTAGTCTTATGCGGACCAGGTTGTGGCTCTCATCATTGACGATGAGGGGGTTGACCAGAATGTACGAAAGCAACGGGTAAAGGCAAGTACGTGAATGTATGCTACACAGATTACTGCTACCTCTGTCCTTAGCTTTTGAGGGAGATAAGGAAAATTTTCAAGCGCGCAACAGATGATGTTTCGGACGATGGCCAGGGTCATTTGCGGCGGTGAGGATTGTCATATTTTCCCGGTGTTAGAAATGGCTGTTCACCGCGTTCGTCATACTATCCCTACAGAATCATGACCGACGCCGAGGCGAACACATCGAAACATCAATTATTGCTTGCCAGTCTGGCCTCACAACCACTATTACTGCAGGATATAAAAAGTTCAGAAGATGAAGATGAAACATCCTCATCAGAGGAATGATTCGAAGTGTCAGGATATGGAAAGCACCAATGCATGCTTGGTCGAGTTTGCCTCGTGAGACTGGAGTTACCAAAGTGCTACAGACCTGGAATTCTGTCCAGGCTTGTACTAGTAGTTACCACAGAACAAAGTAGTTGGACCGTGGCACACGAGGATTGTATTTCCGCCGTCAAGGACTTTGTATAACACTTACCAGAAGTTTACTTCAGACTGTAGTGCCATAGGAGGATGAATGTGTGTGGCATCGCGGAGAATAGATCTGGTGGAAGTCCAATTCGAGGTAGTAGCACCTCTCCACTCATGCACGCGTCTTTCAAACCACACTGTCGCACCAAGTTGTGGGGGTTCTGAAGGAATCGTTGCACTACATGTTGGCATGCCCGTCATCCTATATATCCCTCCGTCGGCTACTCACAGCGCCTGCTGCTCGTTATTTACAAGTTACTCACCGCACCTTTTCGTTCTTCACTCAGCAGGTCGCTGGCGCTTTATTTGCCGAACAGCACCCATCAGGGGAACTTCAAAGGCTCATTAGAGAGTACAAAGAACGCACTGGAACAGTGCTTGAACGACAGTTACCTGCGGAGCATGCCCCAGACGAAAGCAGGAAGGTGAATACAAGGACCAACGACCATGAATGCATATCATCCAATAGCGGGATTACACTTATCGTGTATGCAGTCGACGACAACCAATCCGGGCACATAACAAAGGCGGTTTGCAGTGGATTTGCTATATGTCCTCGCCGTGACTCGGACAAGGATACAATGGTGTTGACTTGTGCACACACGTTAGACGAGGTGCTGGCGGCTTGTCTATTCACAACTGATAAGCGGCGACTTAGCGCGCTGTACTAACATGTAGAGTGGTTCTGTATTACCCTTAGATCACTCGCATCGTTGCTGGCCCGATAGATGGTGGTACTGCACAGCGCTCAGGCAGCTGGTTTTTTTCTGATGACAGAGATGGGCAACCTGGGATGTACCCTATCCATTCCGTGTTATCTGCTGCACGTCACGCAGATCTTCTCCTGCTCTCAGTTCGCCAGCAGTCTCTGTCAACGCTTACTGTCTCCCCTTTCCCTGCAACCGTTGGGTCAACCGTATATGCGCATTTCGTATCGGATTCGATCCCTGGCGGTTCAGATACGAAATGGTATCCATGGGTTGGTGGAACGTGGAGGAGTTGGGTGCAGTGTACGGTGACAGGTTACAGAGACCGTCGTGGAAGACCCGCTCAGGTGTGTGTTGCGCAACTAACGTGACTTGCAGTCGTTATTCAGTTGACGAAGCAGACTGGCACGTACGATGAGCTATCGCAGATGCTATTTCACCCGGCACCTCCACCAGGGTCGAGCGGAGGACCAATCGTTGACGAGAATGGGTCCGTTGTGGGTGTCATACTCGGATCGATGAAGGAGTACGGATCGTCACTGAACCAGGGATGGGGGGCACCAGCGCAGGATATTTTCGAGGTGAGGTGGATCCCTCTTTTCGTTTTCATTCATTAACTCGCGTGTCAGATGTTTAGCTTATTTGCTGTGTAAAGTAGACTCACTTGGAAATGGAAAATGTTATTCACGATCTCAACATGGGATGAAGGGGCATGCGTCAGTATAATTATTGTGGGTACGAGTGTAATAAAGCTCGTCGTTATGTTGTGGAGGTGCACTTATCCATGGTTTAGCGCTGTGTTATATACATAACCATGTTGTTGCCTGCGGTGAGTTTGTGAAAGCTTACATAATAGCAACTTTGACTTCAGATCCAGAATACTTAGGTGAGCCAGCTTGACTATGTTCGCGTCACTATGATGGATCGAGAGAACATGTACCAAAAACATCCTGCAATGTATATAATGGTTTTTCCGAAGGCAATGACTCTGCATTCGGAGCTTCACAGGTCTTACTGACACCCACTTATCCTACTCCTTTCAACAAAGTATCACCCTTCAGTTATCGAGGCCTCCGCAGCCAACCCGTTTATTGCCAGCACTACAACACTCCTTGTTACTGCCGGCATTTGGGGTGCCTGGTCGTTCCCGGATGTGAGGCCCAAAGAACGGTATTCCGAGTGTCTCGGGCCCACATATCAAATCATTGAAATGACACACGGCAGAAACGTCACGTCCGCGTTCTCGGTATGTAAGTCTTATTCTTCTCGGACCCTCCATAACCCCGCGTTATCCGCTGCTCATGGATACTGAGAAGAAAATAGCCGTAAATGCTCACCAGAGAAGGCAACAAGCAAGGCAAAAGTAATATTTGTATTGTAATCTCAGGACTTATCATTGACATTTATGGTTCTGAGGCTCTTTTCAAAGAGTTCTGTGTCTCCGTGGTCACTTTTGGTTGCGACCTTCTCGGATTTCATCGAGGACTTTGTACGGAGGCGGTAAAAAGTCTATGATACTTCTCGTTATATTATACGACTTGTCATTTCTGCGGCCTACTGACCTTGGCGGCGCATACCGGTACATCCATGTGCCTATAACGTGCGCTTCCGATTATGCCTTGTCGCAGTCTTGAGGAGCTCGTTTGGAACGAGAAGTGGAAGGGCGGACACCCAGCTGTTCCAGGGCCAGGTCTCTTGGCTTCGCACTCTGGCCTCGAGAGACAGTTTCCGCATGTTGCACCATCTATTCATTCAGTTTTTGTTCTTGTTACTGATTCCCGTGGATCTCGCTTTCTCTGATCTCTCGCCAGAATATGTCTCCATGACAAGTGCTGCCCACTCCGCCGTCATTCAGGCAGAAGACATGACTATTTCTTCTGGCTGCGAGCATACTTGTTTCCCAGCCTTGAATTTCGTCATGCCTTCAGAGGTCCCAGAGTCCCTCGACAATTGGTGGTGTCCCATGGCCTGTGAACATGCTTTCCTGGGATTCAGCTACGAAGTGACTCCTTGTATGATTATTTTCTATATCAAATCAATTGACGTGATGCACGACATGTCGAAGGTCAAAGTCTCAGCCAGCTCAAGAAGGAATTTGCCGATATGAGGACGAACTTCAATTCGAGATATGTGCGTTTGTACGGGGCTTGTGATCGTCCTGGATTCTAGTGAATCTCATCCTCGCCTTTTTTGCCGTCTATTGACATTCTCGCCAGCGATGACATTATCGGAGCTGCATGGGAGAATACCCTTGGTGTCCACGCTTTAATCTGGGCAAGTTGTTTCTACCTTTTAATCCATGTTCCTCATCCTTAATTTAGTTCGGCTTTGACGGCGGTGACGAATGGGAAACTCGAAGAGACATTTTATTTGAGACGCTTCACTCTAACTTCAAAGCCCCTTTTGTTACCCGAGTCGTTCAGTTTGGCTCTGAACCGCTCTTTGATAATGTGCTATCGCACCAGGATCTTGCTGAGCAAGTCCTCTTTGCTAGGGCCATACTGGCGGGCATTGGTATCCTAGTCACCGTCAGTGAACTGGCATATGGATACCAGGAAAGAGGGGGTGCGCAAGATGTGCTTGATGCGATTGATGTAATCAGCGTGCATATGCTTCCCTTCTTCTCTACCAAGGCAACTACGGGAGATAAAGCGTGGCCTCTCGTACAGGAAGATATGGACTGGTTTATCGAGCACGGGAAGGGTAAGAAATTGTATTTTGACGAGGTACGTGGAGATGAAGCAGGGACACCGAGATGGAGATGCGGAGATGGAGCAGGATTCCTTGCTTCACTTTGAATGTCCTGCTTACCCCTCTTCTGCATAGAACGGCTGGCCATCGGTAACCTCTCCTAGCGTGCAGAACAACACGCCTAGTGCTGTGGCAAGTATCAGCAGCGAACAGGCACGTGCGAGCGTTGCTTCCCATAATCCTGCTTCTTAGACTGGCAACCTAGGCATACTTCCAGATGCTCGACAGTCGATGCGAAGACCTCAAAAATGCACCCTATGGTGGAGTCGGTTGGTTCGCACACATCTACTCTGATAGTCAGGAAGTCGGGTATGGCATTTACGGTGTGAACGGGAAATTGAAGTTCCAGTTCAGCCCACGCACGTCATGTTGATTGTAATCATTGGTCATTTGGTTGTATCAAGTCAAGATTGGAAGTGCATATTTGATGGGGTACTTAGTATACACGTTATATAAACTACTACTCGGAACCGCGGAACATTTCATGCTTAAACGTTACGAGATGGAACATGCCATACCAGCTCGTACGCTAGATGATGGTCATGTCTGGATTCGGGCTAAAAAAGAAAACGGGACCGAAGGTCGTTTGACCGGCATGACCTCACTACACTAGTATACCCCTGGCACCATCCTGTAAGGTACCCTCTTTGCCCAGTCCCTCCATTCCTTCCCAAAGTGCCTCTCAAGCATGCCATCCTCGTCGTTCATGCGGCAGTGCAAAAGTATCAATCCTATGCAGAACATAACGGCTCTCCCCCATGACAAGCACGTTAACGCATAATCGCTGGGGGGGGCCAGCCTCGAGCAGGCCAGTAACCACGAACTTTTATCGAGGAAGGCAAGCTGTTCGCCTAGCACATAACTTGCGGTACCCACATAAGCAGGGTGCCGCACGACAGAGTAGATCCCCGTCTTAACGAGTTTGTGCTCATTCCGAATGCTTAACTCCAAGGTAAAGAAACGGCCAAGGACCTGATAACAGTACAAGCGAAGCAGACTCGCCATGATCATCAGGCATACTCCGATAAAGAAGGTTGGCGTCAGAGTGGTGACGCGCGCGAGCGCCAGGTCAGGCTGTGCGGTGTGCACGAACACCTTGACGATTAGTCGAGACAAGTTAGGAGGGCACATCTCAGACGCTGCAAATGTCAAGGCCACTTCTGTTAACATCCATGCCGGTGTTATGGCCTAAAAGAATACAGCTCAGAACATATGGTCGGGATAATTCAGAACCTTACCTTCCGAAAAGCTGCCCACACCCTCGGCCATCTGACCAGAAGCGAATTCGACTTTGAAGGATTCATGTGTTCTTTGGAAGAGGGGATTGGTTGAGGGGGAGATAATGCTTTCACCAGGATAGGCAAAGCAAACACTAGCAAGAGCAACTTCCAGATAGGTTGCATGGTAGTCAGTGGTGAGTCGGAAAGCCAACACCACTGGTATTTATTATCTGATTCAAAAGAAGGTTGACGGTTTAAGCAACTGCTTGATACAAGCAAGGTTCATAGAAACAAGATGGTATGTCCATATTCAGGATCGAATTTGGACGATGATCGGGGTTGCGAGTCCCGGGATGGCTTAGACTGTCCCCACGGAACTATACGGACAAACCCATGCAAAGTACCTACCACAGCCAATGGTCTTCGCACGAAAATTCCACGCTAAATATATACAGAGCGTCAGTGCACCACCTTAATTAACAAACATAAACCTTGTGTATGTCGCCAACGGACTGCGGAGATTGACCTGCTTCCAACAGACAAGCCTTGGACACGAATTTTAGGCAAACTGCTCGTTGCATTCTCGCGTCATCCGACGGAACGGTAGTTATTCTGTATGATCACCACTTCTTCAGCCTACGAACCGTCGGTGGACTTGAAACCCGACTGTGCATTAGTTGGATCGGCAAGCTGTCGTAGGCTATTATACTCGCCTACTACCTGCGGAGCTACTTGTATTTTTCTTCCTCTGAATCCGTAGTCGATCAGACACGTGCGGAGTCCTTGTTACACAGGATCATAGCCCGAATTATATGCAGCCGGCATGGACATACACACCTCATGGCGTCTGTGAATTCTGATTGGTGCCATGACATTCGGCGCATCGGGACAACTGCAGTGCAATCTTCGCTTCATCTCTTGAATCAATGCGGCAGAGTTGAATGGTATATATATGAGCGCTG
Source organism: Astraeus odoratus (assembly GCA_016618355.2). Taxonomy (NCBI): domain Eukaryota; kingdom Fungi; phylum Basidiomycota; class Agaricomycetes; order Boletales; family Astraeaceae; genus Astraeus; species Astraeus odoratus. The sequence continues at coordinate 3,986 of JADGIP010000373.1, read as the reverse complement.
TTGCATGTCACCTCCCCCACTATACCTCATATATATGTATGCAGGGGCTGTAACCCAGCACAAGATGGAGTTACTGATATACATTGCTTTATATAGATCGTGCAAACGCGCAGGCCTCCGCAAGCCACCTGTGCCTTTCACATGTCCATGTAACTTCAATAAACGTTTTGGCCCTGATCATGGCTGTGAGTTAAAATTACTAACGCAGAAGGTAAACTAACTTCATGGTTCGGTGCTCCTTATGCAAGTTCGTAGGGCATTGCTGACCGTTTGTCACCTTCGGCATCATTTTGTGAATTGACACACTGACCACTGTTTCTAGGGAGTGGTGATGAACTGCATATTGACAGTTGTATACTGACGACACTGCGGCAGGCTATCTGTAAGCATGCGGCGAGGACTCCACTGCCCTACGTTTTACCCCTGTCAATAGATTCAATTTCAGTTGCCGGATCCAACTCGACGGGCAAACGGCCTGTCTTCCCCGAGAGGATCAACACAAACTGACGTGCAGAGCTTCCGTTTGAAATTCCATTGGAACTGGCCATTGGTATCATGAATGGCAGCGGGCGAACTGCAGAGTATAAAGCGTCCATCCTCGCTGCGCTCACCTCGACGTCTCTGCATTTTCCGTATCGAAGATGTTTTCCGTTCTGATCGCCCTAGCTTGCTTGTTCGCGGTGGCGCTTGCGCAGTCGACGCAGCTTCTTGCGCCCCCTGCGGGGACGACGGTGAACCCCGGAAATAATTTCACTGTCCGAGTAGGAATGGGTGTACGCATACGACCGGTACATCATAACCATGCACGCTCACACCCTCCCAGGGATACCCCGAGAACATCGATGTTGTCTCTATTGTGATTGGTCTGCAGCACTGCTACGGAACATGTTCCCCGCCTAACCAGTTCATGGGGAGCATCCTCTACCAGGGCCCGTATACCCCTCAGTCGGGACAGTACTACGCCGACTATTCAGTGATGGTCCCAGAGGGGTTCCCGACTGGTCAAGCGTCCCTGGGCGTCATCAATTTCTTTATGGTTGGGGTGAGTGTATTCGCTCCATTGGATTGTGGTATCTGACATGGGTGCATCACACATAGGCCGAGTATGAACCGATATTTGACTTCTTGAACGAGACCTTGACCGTCGCTTGAGTTCCCGACGGATGGAGGGATGAAATGGACAATATCTACGTGGCTAGAGCATAAAGGCCTATTTACGGAAAACATTGGACACCGGAATCATTACAATTTGACAGACACTGATACAGTTTTCCACTGCGGAGTACGTACTTTGATCCCATCGCATGTCAACATGTTAGCATATTACTTCGATGCCTCGGGACAGATATATTGCTGCAATATTCTTAAGTAGCCGTATATTTGATTTGGAGCTACAGCAGCTAGTACAACGAAGACCTAAATGGAAGTGTCCTCGTCCGGGATGGGATTACGCTGTATAAGTAAATGCAAAGCAGTCCTAAATAGACGCACCCCGAAAGTACAAGTCTGCAATGAAAACACACAACATAGCCCCAAAATAACACTAGTATGTGCAGCAAAACGGTTATGACATGTCGGAGCATCGCATATTAGATATATTCCTATAGCAGAATATAGTAACGAGCATAGGTATGCAAACGATCGACGAGAGGCTCCAGTGACCACCGCAAGGAGGCTAGCGGGATGGTGTGATATGGACAATAGCCCCCTGGCGCCATCTAGCTAGTTTTAGATAGTGCACCCTGTGAAAGGACGTCGGCAGACAAGGGATCAGACTCAGAAGCTGGGGAGGGCCCACTTAAACCAGCCGCCTCCAAAAGCGCGACGTGCGACGTATTCGCACCACTATTGGGAACGACCGATGACACGGCTGATTGCTCCTGCCGATCTCCGACCCCCGATGGGGGAGAAGAAGCACTTGGACCCATGACATCATCCACAATCCTACTTAGGTCGATGTCTCGACCATGCATGAGAGGGTCGACAAGTCTACTCCGCTCGTTCGGTGGCGGCCATACATCTTCCTGGAAGAGCGATCCTGTATCGGATCTCCGCGACTGATGGAACGTCGGCGTAGAGCTCATGCCCATTCCACGTATACTCGCTCCCGGGCTACTGAACCCGGCACTTGGGAGAGGGCTTGGTCCTGGATGAGGTCCGAATCCAGGACTCCCAGGTGGGATGAACGAGCGGATGCTCATGCTCCCTTGTGGACTCCCCACGTCCCAGGACGCATCGAAATCGCGATACCTCCCTGCAGAAGAGTAGTGGGACATGTCGATGTCGTCTAGATCCTCTCCTGCAAGTAACATGGCCCGCTGTTGGGCCTGTTTCTGGCTGGATGTGATCGCGTCCAGGATGCGCAAACGCTTGACGCGTTTACGTCGGAAAAAGAAGGTGACGGAAACGAGGCAGATGATGACAATGGCTGCGCCTGCTGCAGAGCCGCCGATGATAGCGGCACGTGAATCAGAGCTTGAGGAAGGTTGTGGGGGCACTGTAGTTGGGATGAGCCCCAGCGTCTACGGAATTAGATGGTGCATGAGTATGCGTATGTGTTGGGTGGTATGGGCTCTTGACTTACGGTATACGTAGAGCCACTTACGACGGTGACATAGGTGCTGAGGATGCCAGAAGTAGTGGGGGTCCCCGATGTCGAAAAGGGTGTGGGCGAGGGGCTGGTGCTAGAGGAAGTGGACGGTGCAGCACTAGTCGAAGGTGTAGAGGTTGAGGAAGTCAGGTGCTGCGATGACGTGAGGGAGGTTGTTGATGTCTGTGCGCTAGACAAAGGTCGTTATACGCCTGTGAGTGGCCTCAGGATTGCCTGTGCTAACTTACCTTGTCGATGGTGTGGCGGTGGTGGTAGTTACGGCGTTCGTTGAAGGATCAGAGCTCACTGCAGTACTACTGGATGATTGTGCATCTTGAGTGGTCGAGGCAGGGGCCGATGTGATGCTGTCGGTGGTGCTGGAGGTAGGCGAGTCTGTGACAGACTACGCGGCGAAGACACGTTCAATACCGCTCTACGCACCGTCGCTTACGTTGTCGAAACTCACCGAAGAATCAGACTGCGTCTGGATTAGGTCTGTCTTGGAAAAAATTTGACGGGCGAGCTGGAGAGGCATGCCAAAAAAGACGAAGGACGGGTTGGTGATACGCTCGCTCGCTCGATGTCGGCGGCGGCTGACGTTGTTGCTCGACTACAGGAGCAACCAATGATGATCTCGTCTCCGTTGCCGATGACGCCGTGGAAGCGCCGATAAATTTAATGGAGACGAGGAAAATCAAGGGCAACCGCCAAGAACATATTTTCTTGATTGCTGCCGCTGTGGATAAGAATAGGTATCGACGACGAACGACCTCGGTCACTCGTCGATCGTCCATCAAAGGCGGCGGTGCAGTTGGGAAGAGAGTACATCCCCTGGAAAGGATAGAAATAATGTAGAACGTGCAGACGCTCATTCTGAACCGCAGCACCAATTCACCCCCGACAGGCGATTATATTATGGGTATTGGCCACTATACGCTGCTGCTTGTTACATATCGTCCATGCCATTCCACTAGCAAACCATACTGAGTTCCCTAGATTTCTTCACTCTTTTTTGTTTTTCGCAAGCTCCTCGTCGCCCAGATGAAGGCACTGGAGTGGGTGCCACGCAGACTCCTTGGGTCCCCGAAACGTTCGAAGGAGTACTTCGTCCTCCCTACCACCCCCCAGCCGCCTTTTTCTCCCTCCCGGCCGCAACTAGCATTGCAATCTCATCGTAGTCGTCTGAGTTATGCATGGGCGTGGCGAGCTTGCGCCCTTCGTCGTCTTCTCATCTGTCTGGCAGTGGTGCCCACCCTTGTCTTCCTTATTATCCTGTACCAGGGAATCCCTCCCAGCTACGACGACATCCGAGCGTTCGAGAGGAGACTCCCGCAACACACAATGGCTACATGGTCATCGTTGGGCGGGTCCCACCACCACCACCACCACCACCACC
>JADGIP010000372.1:0-20026 GCA_016618355.2 Astraeus odoratus | reverse complement strand
TGCCTTGAGGTGCTTTTCTGATAAGGGGAGGGGGAAATGCTTAGATTGGTAGGTACTATGGTAGATACAGGTGGGGGATGTACATGGATATGAGAGTTGTGAGTGAAGCATAAAATGTTTCTGGCCTGAAACAGAGATTGTAGGGGGAAGCTGAGCCATGAGGGTTAGATGGGAGCTAAGCAGGTCAGGGAAACCAAGGTGTTGGGGACAGTTATGCATGGGGACCTGCAAGAGGGTGGAGTGCAGTGGGTGCAGAAGAAACACCCAGGTTGGCAAACACTGGGGGGAATGGGGTGCTATATAGTAGGGAGATAAGCAGAAGGAAAAGGTCATTTCCTCACTAACTCAATGTGTAGACTAAATTCTATGAAATGCATCATGCCTCAACTCTCTCAGAAAACCATCTATGTCTTGAGGTGTACAGCCTCAGTATTGTCACATGACCACCTGGACACCCATGCCTCTGAATTCTGTGTTACTAGTACTTACTCAGTGCTTTGCTCTCTTGCTTGTTAATAGTATGCTAGTAATCACTTCAGTATATATGGTATTCCTTACACCTGGACTCTGATGGTATGCATCACTTTAGTACATAAGCCTTTAGCTACATTTTGTTGTACTCTAGTTCTGATATCAACTAAGTCACTTCCCTGTCTCTGCACCTGTCCAATGCTTGACCTGTGCAATGATCCAATACATGACCTGTCATTGAGATCAATGGCATTGCTTCCTGTCTCCTTCATGACTACTTGTCACTCTGATGCCCTCCCCCTGAACTCACCTCTGGACTCCACCTACCTTCAGAATCTGACCCCAGGGAAGAGCCAGACTTGACATGCATGTGCAGAGCCTTGGAGTGCAGAATGGCAGTGATACAAAGACAAAAATACATACTAGTCTCATGGGTGGCCTCATGAGGTTGGTTGTGCATAGGCAGACACTTATGGTGGAGCATGGGGTTGGTTGCACAGGGCAGTCTTGTGTATAGAGGCATAGTCAGTGTATATGCAATGCATAGCAGGAATTGTGGGTGGACTATGGCAAGACTATGGTCTATGAGTGATAGCTGAATGAAACCTTGATGTATATAGCTGGCAGTTCAAAGAGAATTGAACACCCATCATGGCTGGAAAGAACATCACAGCAGACATTCAAGTATGTGGGTGAAAAGCATAGTCAAGTGCAGTAGTCATTGTATGTGCCTTTGAGAGTGTTGCACACTGGTAGTTGTCACTGGGGGATGCATGTACTGTATACATTGGTGGTCATACTGTTGTCCTTATGCCTACAGAGTAATCAGTATTCTGCACTACATAATACCAGCTCTAGTGTGCTTTCACATGGGTTGTATAGAAAATCTGCAGGAAGAGAATGGCAACACTGACTATACCAGGCCACCAAAGATAACAGATACTCCAGTATGGACAGTTACTTACCCCCAGTGGATAGCAAGCTATTGAGGTACCATCATAAAAGCAAAGTAAGGTAGTAGTACAGTTGCAGACCATCAAACTCAACTAGTTTTATGATTGAGTTTTTCTGCCAGAAACAACTATCTAAAATTACTCTAGATGCTTCACATATATAATATACCACCTGAACTTAATATTTACATGAGCCATTTTTCCAAAAAAAGTTGTCCAAGCCTCATCCAACCCCAAAAATTTGGCCAGAACATGAAAAAATCGATAAAAATCCACAAAATTGCGGAATTGATTGCTTTCAATGAGCTAGATATGAATCTGTGAACATCAATATAACTGGTTTGGTGGGTTTAATGAAAAGAAGGAGAAAAAAAGACCAACATGGCTGGAGGCTGTCCCAAGAAGGGGCCAAAGAACATATCCAGACTGCATAACCAGAAACATGAAATCTTGGTATTTATGGCAGATGAAGAGGAAAATATCAGTGATAATGGTGGAACTGATGGGCACATGGGGGTTTATGGGATGAAACTAGACTTTGCATGGGAGTATGCAAGTGACTTCAAGACAGATGATTCTGCAATCAAATTTCCATGCTTGAACAGCTCATGCATATTCCTTTCCAAGTTGCACTGTGAGCTCAACCCAATAGAAATGGTGTGTAATCCTTTTGTATTCCATTTAATTGACATTGACTATTTGTAAGTACTGGGGGTGGTGCAAATACCCCTACAAACAAGCAACAAGACCAAAATTTGCCACAGCAAAGCAAGTTGCCATTAGAATTTTGGATTCATGCCCTCTTGATGTGTTATGCTGGTTCATCAACTGCTCTTATTGATTTATGAGTGCTTACTGGTTAGGACTTACAGGACATGCTGCAGAATGGGTAGTATGCAAACAAAAACAGCACTGCAAAGTGGCACAGTGTGCAATGATGTCAATCAATGCCATTCTTAATAAATAAGATGTGATCTTTAGATTAGATAAACAGGTACCTTCCTAAAACAGGCATGTATAGTATTGTTCATCTGACCAAAAAATTTGGCCAGCCAAAAAAGCCATGGGAAAAATTCTGGAGGTGTGTTTTTAGACATATTTTAGCCTGCTGAGCCTGGATCTGGTGTTAGTTTTACACAAAAAAGTCCCATTGGAGCTGGGCTAAACTAGTTGAGTTTGATTGTCTGCAACTGTATGCTGCAATGCTTATGTAAGCTACTCTCTCACAAGTCCAAGTGCCACTGTTTGTGATATTCCAACAGGTTGTGGTAGGGTAGGACAATTCTGTAGAAATCTGTGGAAGCTGGACTGTAGCAACAACAGAGTGGGAAATCTAGTAGGTGTCAGAATATTGGGCTGATGTCAAACATTCACAAGCCAATTGATATATTATACTGAGACACTGTACCTTATGTGCTTGCAAATATAGTAGTTAAATACTCATAGTCTACTGGATGTGCCCCCATTGCATTTGGACCTGATTCACTCTCCTTCATGATCCTTCATTGTCAACAGAGCTTGAGTTCTAATAGGAGGAACCTGTAGGGTAACCTCAGTAGTGAACAAGCTACTATATTCAAGTATAGTACCTGTAAGGTAACTATACTATGTCAGTATGGATAGATATACTGTGGTAGTGTGTGTACTCACCCTCAGTAGTGAACAAGCTACTGAGGGACTATAGTAAAGGTAACTATGTGTCTATAGTGCGCTCTATGCTTATGTAAGCTATGTGCTCCCCTAGTACTACTATAGTGCTGATTAGAATATTCAACAAATTCTACTATTATATTGCAGCCCCCTCTCTATTTAAGTGAGCAGCAATGCAAAAAAAAAAACCAGCACCACCTCTGTGGTTTGTACAGCCAGTTGACTGGTATTATAGCCCCTGTATACAGTTTCCCACAATTATGACTGCAGAGAAGCCTTGTCAACCAAGATGATTGGGCAGTTGCTGCAACTTGGAGCCTCCCCATTATATTGTGGGTCAATAAGACCTTTATGGTCCACAATCTGACAAGGCATAAGTCTATCTAGTGCCTATAAAACATGCATCATTATATGCCTGGAACTTAATGCTCCTTGGATGATTAATCATTAGTGATGAGTATTGCCTCTTGTATTTATTAGAATACAAGAGGTAGTGTTCAATGTTTTATTGACAAGGGTTATACAGGTAGTTGTGATAAGGGTCGATAGGCATGGTTGTCCCAGATGAACATACATGAAATTCACTGTACACTCTTCCAATCTCCAGGCCAGGACGAGGCTGTATCTGGTTACACGGGCGCGGTAATCTGATTATTGTTGCCACAGGCGTTGACAGCAGTTTTCACCCGAATTTACGGCAAAGAGTCGAGAGGGAATCGCAGTCGGGGTATTACGCTGCGGAGGAGGAAGTACATACATGTCCCATCATTTGATCTTTCCGGCCCGTCTAACAGCCCGAATCGATGACAAGTACCCTGATCGACGCAGCTCTTTTGTACTGAATGTACAGCGGGGTCAGACCATGATGGAAGTGAGAGGCTCCGATCGGTGCTCACTGAGTTGTGGTTCACCTCTCAGGCAGTATTACGACGGAACGGGAGCCTGGCCCCGAGATACACGCACGCATACATGAGTGGTAAACGTGTCGCCGACACGGATGAGATTGTGTCGCGGTTGTCATCACCTGTGTGTGTATCGCCGTCTTTGGTGGGTTAGCATCGCATGGACGTGCTGAAACATGATATCACAATGCCACGCTTTTCGTGTTACCGCCTGGCATTTGCAATAAGGCGTCACTCTGTACATAACTTATCTTGCGCTGCAAACACGTGTTGGAATCGATGGCTATTCGCAGATATTGGAGCTTTGAGATATGCTGCTCGCTGGATGTGGATGGCTCGTCGCGTGGGGCAGTCGTACAACCGTGGCCGAGGTGCGGGGTTAGTGTGGCGAATGATCTTCCAGATGCAACGAGCGGAGTATGTAGACCATTTATATGTACGTATAGGCAGCATACGTAGGCGTACGTTCCAGAAGCTGACGACGATGGAGACATCTAATCACGACAGACAAGGTCCGTGTCGATATAGAGCTTGGAGATGCCGAAGACATGGTCCGTTATCAGTGTGGTGCAAAAGTGGGGGGCACTGCAGCGTGGTCTGTTTATCTTCTTCCCGCTCTCAGCTGCTAACGCCGTTCAACAAAGTATTAGGAAGATCGCCTGCCACATGATTTGCTGTCCGTTTTGTCGCCAGTGCGTGCTACGGGGACTTGGTGCGACTGTAAAAAATTGTGATATGAAGTGAGCACCGTTTTTCATTACACAACGCCAATGACCGGCGTCGGACTTGCGGTGTATAATAAAATATTGATCATGCCGCGCCGATGCCGACCCAGTCCTTTTTGATGATGGGTGTGTTAAGCGCGAGCCTTGGTTTCAAATCTAGAACGCCATCCGATTGATTGGCTGCGCGGTGCCCTGGCACACGGTGCGTCAGCCCCTGCATCGGATTGTTTAAATTATCTCAGAGGGCGTGTTTGGTGGGACGATATGCAGCAGTGTCGTATCTGATAAGTGATTCTCTTCCATATAGCTCCCATGATATGTGCTACGCCTTCTACTTAGATACTGTATGTACATACATAAGTATGCTTCCGCGGGTTCTCTTGATGTGTGGGCATAGATCTCCGAAGGGGAAGGAAGCAAAAAAAAAAATCCGATCATGTAAAATTTTGACGTGCGACCTAACAGGAGCCGAATAATTATTGCGGGATTCCACCCTCTTTTTGTGTTGACAGGTTGTATTGACGCGCGGAGACAAGATCAAAAATAAGTCTCGGAGGCAAATTTCATTGGCGGCCCAGCACGAGTCCCGAGTAATAGGGCTCTTTGTCTTATCTTATCTCCATAGAGGAAGGGTGGACGTTGGCGTTCATATGTCAAAGACAGGCGTGTCAGAGGAGGGTATGTGCTCGTTTTCTGCGTGCGAGCCTGTCGTGTCCGCACACGCGCCGCGCGGCATTGCCAGGGCGGAGTCAGGGTCGTCGCGAGCACGAGGCTGGATACCGTGCGCGACGGCCCGAACTAGTGGTGCGGGTGTATGTACATACTACATACAAGAGAGTGCCCAAGCTGCAGAGCGTGCACACCTCCGCACCGTCGGGTGCAGGGCTTTTCTAGCGTCTCCATTCTAGGCCATGGCATGCATGGTTCGCGAACCCCGATGACTGGCGGCCAGGCACTATCCCCGCACGCATCACGATGTGTTACTCGTGTCCGGGGAACCAGCACGACAACGTGTACTTATTTATTACTTACCTATGGAACGACGACGACGACGACGACGACCAGCGGCCAGGGTGAGATATATGAGCGAAATTTGTCGGCAGATCGCGCGAGTACGAAACGCGATTTGCCGAGTTGGCCCTTTAGGAGATAAGATTACCACCGTATCACCCGCGCCACAGAACAAACAACGCCAAATCACGTACGAAAAGGCGTTTGTATGTAATTGGAACACGTATCTTTATTTATTTTGTATTATTTATTTTTATCTTAGCCGCCCATAAATATTATCTGCGTGATTCTCTGGTGGTCGTGCAGCCAACACGCGCGTGGTGGTAGTGGATCGATGCGGGGGCGGTGGTCATTCGAAGATGGAGAAGAGTTCCAGCGTATCGTGGAGATGCTTCCGGGGAGGAGGAGTGCAAGCAGACATTCGAGGCGGGCGGCGATTTGTTCTGTTTATCTTTGCAACTGCTGTGATCTGATTGGCCGGATTTTACTTATCTTTCCCTTTATCGGCTCCCGTTCAAAATCATAAACAACCTGCGCTTCAATTCTCTCCCTCGTCCCGCTCCATACCATCCATCCCCACTCACCGCGTCGCTGCGCTACACGCCGCACACCGTCTTCGTAGTCCTCTGTATCCACCGTGTCTCGTCTCGTTTTCTGTTAGCGTGGTCTCCTTTCGCACCTCCGTGATCCGTCGCTGACATAGCCTGCCCCTCACAGTCTTGTTTCCTAATCTCCACGCTAAAGCTCTTCGTAATCGTATCTCTCTCTCTCTCTCGCTCTGATAGTATCGCAAAAAAATGTCCCCAATCGTAATGGAGTCCCCCGCATTAAACATGCACCATCTCTCTCGCTTGCAGCAGCCGTTCTCCCCTGGTGCTCCCTCTGACCAGCACACCGCTGCCGCACTCGCCCACGACCATGTCCTCTCGCCCAACGTCGACCACTCGCACGCCCTTCAGCAGCGCATCGCCTCTGCTGAGTTCACCTCTTATGAGCAGCTCCTTCAGCAGCAGAAGGACCGCCCCCAGCCGTCCCCGGACGACCACGTAGCAGGCGCCCTTGATTCTGCGGCTACCCCTGCCGTCGGCGCACAACAACGTCCGTCGTCACACCAGCCCTCGTCTGTCCAGCAGCAGTCCGTAGCTGCCCAGCCTCAACAGCAGCAACAACCCCAGCAGCAGAGTCCCTCACAGCAGCAGGCCCCCCAACCGCAACCGCAACAGCCACAGCGGCCACAATGCACAAATTGCGCAACGTTCGACACGCCCCTTTGGAGACGCGACGCCGAGGGCAAGACCATCTGCAATGCTTGCGGTGAGTCTCTCACTCCTTGATTTCATCTCATCTCCTCCTGTTTCATTTCCCTTCCTCCCCATCGCCGTCACGTGTCCTCCATGACTATTCCTGGGTCCCGGGTACCCGTTTTAGTCCGAACACGCACCAGACGACCCTCCTCGATGCCATATCGCGTCTTTCATCATCTTCATCATGAATCTTGATGTGCAGCGTTGCTGCTCCATCTACACGGCGTGTTCCCGGCATGTTTCTCGGAGGTCGTGGTGGCGATTGGACCTTGGGTTCTCTTTTCCCTATCCTCCCCCTTCCCTTGCTGTCCGTCCCACCGTCTACTATAGTTGTTATCATTTATCTTTTTATTTTCCGCTACCTTACCCTACCTTACACTTGCCGTGATTGCTTGTTCGTGTCGTCTGTCCGTCCGTCCGTCCGTTTGCTTGTTGTCCGTCTGGCACTCAAACTGTGTGTACTGATGACGATTGGAAATGCGTTCGACTCGTGGGCACTTTGCTTGGGGGTTTCTCGCGTCGATAGGTCTTTACCTCAAATCACGAAAGGTGGCTCGTCCCACTTCTCTGGCCCGCACTCCAACGCCTACTGTCGTTGCCTCATCCGCTGCGTCTGCTTCCGCTAACGCATCCGCTGCCGCTGGTACTACCATTCCTAATCCTATATCTACCTCTTCTCTTAACACGTCCAACGGTGCAGGGGACAACATGATAAATCAGGCGCCCTCGTCATCCTCACCGTCAAACCAAAATCAGCAGTCCTCGTCAAAATCTTCTTCAAATGACCACCCGTCATCAACGAAAGGAGAAGGCGCTGGCAAGCCCTCCTCGAACGCCAAGCCCAAGACCTCGTCCGCTACTGCTTCCCCGGCGGGCAAGTCTGCCCCCTCAAGCAATAACAACTCAGGTGCGCCGCTTTCGAGCGCTAGTGGTGGCACGTGTCCTGGAGATGGACGGTGCGATGGCACTGGCGGATCCAGCTCGTGTGCAGGGTGTCCGACGCTGAATAATTCACTTGCAGCCGGGAGGATGGACGTCGATGTCGTTGCTGGTGGCGGTGCTTCTACTGGTGCTGGAGGGGAGGAAGGTGCTACCTCGCCCGCTGCTGCGGACCAATCTCCCTCGGCTGGCGCTGCAGGTGCGGATATGTCCTCGCCCGGAGCAGAAGGGGAGGGCAGTCCGGCCGCTGCCGCTGCTGCAGGGAGTGGTGGAGGTACTGGGAGCGGTACGGGTGGGAAGAAGGCGAACAAGTCGAACGTCGGGGCGCTGAGCTGTGCAAATTGCGGAACGAGCACCACGCCGCTTTGGAGGAGGGACGATGTGGGGAACAATATCTGCAATGCCTGTGGTGAGTGCTCGATATCTATTTTTTTTACGTTTGTTTTCCTTGTAGTTTTTCTTTTCTTTTTCTTTTTCTGTACGGTTTCACTGGCGATGCTTGGGCACGGTGGCTATTGGCCCCAGGTGGTTGCTAGGTGGGTGTGGGAGTATGCGTGCACCTCCTGTCTCATCTCTATCGCCATGGCGTGCCTTGTGGTCGCTTACGGGATCTGACGCTATAATGCGTGTTCAGCGCGCGTCGTTTCCTTTACATGAGCGTGTGTACTGGTCTATCGGACAGTCACATGCATTGCCCTCTCATTTCTCTAGTGTTGTTCCCTAGCATCCCCATTTCCTTCGTTGCCCCTTGGGCTGCTTCTCGCGCGCTCCTCGCTTTCCATGGACTATCTGACCCTTTCACGGGTAAACATGGTCGGGGCCCTTGTCTGTATTGGATGGGCCGTTCCCACGTTTATCTTATCTCCGATAGATGAACGGAGAGATCCATTTGTGATTGCCTTGGCCCCTTCAACCTCAGTTCATTTGCCTTTTTCTCTCTGTTCTCGTACACTGCCCATATGTCGATTGAGCGGGCATTAAATACTTCCCTTGGATTGTCGGGATCGATCGGGGGCTGACGTGATGGCTGACCATGTCGTGTTTGGTGCATCGCAGGGCTCTACTTCAAGCTGCATGGCACCCACCGGCCCAATTCTATGAGGAAGATGGTGATCAAGCGGCGCAAGCGGGTGCCGGCTGCAGCAGGGATGTCGTCCGCGCGGATCACGGACCACCAGGCCGCTGAAGCGCTCGCCGGGCTCGGTCAGTCTGGCGGAAGCCAACATGCTAATACGGGGGGAGAAGAGAGCGATGCGGAGGGCGTGGAAGATCCACAGCCCCGCCGGAAGCGCGCACGGAGGGGTAGGAGCGATCGTGAGAAGGGGAGGGTTAGAGAAAAGGACGAGGACGAGGATATGGGTGATCCGGAGGATGGGGAAGATGAGAGTGGAGGTGGAAGTATGAGCAGGGCGCGAGGCAAGGGTGTCGGTGAGTCATACTCGCACGATTGTCTTCATTGTTGTCGCGCATTCGCGGACCATACTAATGATGCATTGTTCCTCGGTGAACATTTCAGGTTCGAATATTCATAGCCAAATCGCTGAGATGTTCGGCGACCGCGGTCACAGAAGCGTGAGCGGCGGAATGCAGCCTGGTACCGCTTCGGCGGCAGAGTTGGATAGGTTCGCTCACCACTTCGCGCGTGTCGGGTCAGCACACGGCGGGTTCATTGCTGCCCCACATCCAGGGCTCGACCTACCCCCTCTGAACGCAGCGTTGGGCGAACGGTACGGTTACGGCCCATTGGGACTCGTGGGTGCACGTGACTTTGGCGGCGCACCGTCAAGTTACATTCGATCTGGCTCGAACGCGCCCAGTCGTACGCATTCACCTTTGAACCCTGGGCTCGCTGTCACAGGCATGGGGTATGTACTGCCCCCGCCACACCCACTCGGACATCCATACTATGCGCTTGGCGGACATCCCCACGGACACGGACATACGCCCCCTCCTGTTGGCCATGAGGCTGCGATGATGAACGGAGTACTTGGTGGGGGCAGTGGGGTTCCTACCCTGGCAGAGCTGCGGCAACATTACTTTGAGTTGCACGAGCAGAAGAAACGGTTTGAGGAGATGATTGAGAAGACGGATCGCATGATTGCAGGTGTGAAGAGAGGGATTGATGAGATGATGGGTGCTTCGTCGCAGCCGCAGCAACCGCAGACACATCAACCATCCACACCTTCACAAACGCAGACGTTGTCATCTCCGCAGCCTTCACAGCAACCGCAGCAACAACAGTCGCCCTCGATGCCCCACCAGCAGCCCCCGCAACCCCAGTCGACGCCTGCCGCACAAGCATCTCCCGAGCAACCGACCTCTGTTTCGTCGACAGGCGCTCCTGCCGTTGGCATTACAAGGCCTGGTGAGCGGCCACGCAGTCGCGAGGCCATCTGGCCTGTTGTCCCTGTTAGCGAGGCGAGTACTCGTGATTGAAGATGTTATTGCTCAAGACCTTGCCGCTGCTAATGTCGACTGAGCGTCATTTCTATATGCATCCTATGTTCTCTATGCTCGATACCGATACCCCCCACTCGCAAAAAAAATAACATGCCGTCCTCGTTCGTCCATTCATTTTCATTTCTTTGCTATCGTTGCCATCGTATCATATCACATCATTTGTTCCTATGCGATTCTTGTCACCAGCCCCACTCGCATTTTACTTCTTTTCCACTGTGGACCTAGCTTCGCCTTCGTGCGGCGAGGTTTGTTTGTTTCGATAAGTGGAGGTCAATCCTTTTTTGTGATTCTTATGTCTCGCTTTTGGACCTCCACCCCTACTTTTCCCCCTTCACCTTTTTCCGTCCTCCCTTGCTTGTTGCCCAGTTTATTTTATTGTGCCGATACCTCTATTACTATGATCTGTTTAAACACGCTGTTCCTACCGACGCTTTCTCATCTTCTACAACCCGCCCTGGCCTCGCGTCACCTTTTCTTTTTCTTTTTCTTTTCCCTCCTTCCCCATTCGTGTTCCGTCCCATCGCGTTTGTGTCTTCCCTTTAGTTCTTCGTCAGCCTTTTCTACTGATCGTTGCTTTGCGTTTGCGTTGAGATTGTTGGTTCGCGTGATATATAGTATCTTTTATTTTCAATGTGCCTTCATAGGTCGATATGTTATAGTGTAGATCACGGTTTAAATGTATGGCTTTGGTTTCCCTTACCAGTTGTGCTGCGTATCCTGTCTGCATTGACTTGACGTAGTAAGCCAAGTATTGGCTGGACCTGGTTTTACGAAATTCATAAAAGCACCAGCATAAACTATATTCCTCTACCCCACGTAGGCCAATGTAGAGACTTTCAGGCCATTTAAAGTTGCAAATATGCCTGCTACGATTCCATGGTCCTCTCGCAATGCAGGCGCTGAAGGGCATCGCGCATCATGCACTAAACACCGAGGTAGCACTTACATCGTGTCGCATTCGAATCGGGCGCCTTGTAACGTCGGACCTAGTCGATTGCAACAACTTGGAAATCTTCCGATAACAAGGATTCACGGAATTACAAGCATTCCATCACCTCCCAGGGTTAAGAAGCACTCGGGAGAGCGATGTCTCCTTGAGTGAAGGGATTGTCGATCACAGTAGGGTCACAAGGTGTTAGAAAACTGCTGTGCAGGTCAGTGGGACACCTAGTATGCCGTCAACGCGGAATGGCATGCCTTGAAAAGTAGTAGCAATACCTAGATAAGTCATACCTAAATGAAACAATGTCATCCGGAAAAGTTCATAGTTCCGCAAGTGAAAGACCGAGACAAGACTTAGACCGAATACCAAAGTCAAACGTACAACAGTGCCATCCATGTCCTGAATAGAGGACTATATGGATTGTAGAGTATTGCACCTACCCAAGTAATGGAACTTCCCGTAACACCTATAAGATTGTTTGGAATATTTTAATTGGGCACATGTTAACTCACACAACGAAGAATTAGCATACAAGTCATCGGCTGGGTTCCATGGCAAACGGGTATGGTGTAAATCGTCCCTTGATTGGTCATACCGAGATATCATATCCTAGTTTGCTCCTGTACATAGCCTCTGTACGAACCATATCAACTGCAACCACTTCCATTCCATGTAGCTGCAGGCGCTGATCTCGCAGCGCGGCGATGACCTAGTATAATGCCGGGGTTGACTGGCGATCCATTGACATGGGACAGGACTATGACACGGAATCCGAGTAAGGCGCTGACAGGAAATAGGTGTGAAACGAGAGGAGGGAGCCTTACGACCAAGAAATCAAGGGGATATAATCCTGGAAAGCATTCAAAACACGATGTACGGACCCACGTTCTATGATGCATGGACCTTTCTGGACTATCTCGATGCACAACTTCGCCAGATTACACCAGAAGGCAGCGTCGCCTCGGTGAGGCGTATTGGGAGCTAATATTACCACACAACGATGATCGTCAGCAAAGGGTTATCGGTACGTAGTTCGGATGGGGGGAGGAGATTTCGAAGGTAGTAGAACTGGACAGCACCACTCGATGGCTGGCAAATGCACTGAGGTTAATATGGAGGGCGACCTGGACCGATGTTATTTATGCCGTTCATCCACTCACTGTCTAGCGATGAGCACAATAATTACATACTATCTGACACTAACGGTAGTGCCGCCTTGATGATGCGTTGTATCAATCTCGCTGTCCCCAGACCTGCTTTTCGTTCATGTTGAAGGAACCTAGAACCAGTACACCACTCAGATAGCAATCCTTCGATAAACCATACCTAAGGACATGGGTAACAGTCTCCCAGTCCACTTCCATCAGGCAGTGGTGAGCGTTGTCCATGGTCTGGACTACGTATGTGCACGGATTCAGTGGCAGTGGCGCTCGGTGGCCTCGTAATCTGGAATTCCTTAGACGAGGTGACGAATGATTGAACCTTCAGAATATTATCAGTAAAGTCCGCATCTCGTTTGGTTACGGGACAGTATTCATGATTCCCATTACAAGGGAATCTTTTTCAATGTAAGTCAACTTCAAGTTGTGAACTGGAGGACACGTTCGGGGGTTGGCATGTTTATATGTGTTAGAATCAATGATGAGAAATAAGATTTCGAGCTCCACACGTTATCAGCCATGGCTAGATCCGAGCCTGCCACACATTAGAAAGCGGCCCAGTGACGAAGCACGATTAGCAACATTAATGGATGCACACAGCAAAATAAAACAGTCCACGCACACTCGTACACACTACTGCATAGAGGCTCAGTCGGTAGATCCTAAAGACATAAAATCGTAGCAGTGTCTAAACTTGGCAGACAAAAGAAAGAAAGCGAAAGAAGAAATCGTTGCCCTGCTTCCGACCCTCGTAACAATGAACGCTGGACTCGCCAGTAACGTCCCCATCTTTTTGCAACCCCTACCCCACACTTGCCCAAAGTTCGCCTTCTCCGTTTCCACAGCTGACCTAAACAAGCACTGATGGCCAATTCATTGTTTGCCGTCTGGCCAGACACAGCCACCAACTATCGTCATCATCGGCATGGCCATCGACCTAGTCGGTCCAATTCAAGTCTATATTCTTTTAACTCCATTCTGCTCGATCGGACCCCTATCCGCCGAGGATCAAGGAGATAGTGAAGCCCTTCGTCTCACAATCCGTCACGTACCCTCGCTCGCTTCTCCCATACTCTCTCCACGTCCTTGTCCTTACCACGAGCTGCATCGTCTTTATCGTGGACACTACTCCTTGGCGTTTCCTGTCCGCGGTTAGTCTCATCATCTCCATCCAAGCGGAGATCGCTCAATGAAGGGCCTTCCATGAGTTGAATACCACGGCCTATCTCATCAGGGGATGCATACGGTGCCGGAGTGGAAGGTAATGAGAATGGAGTGCTCGCCTGCGCAGGGGTCGAAGGTGTAGAAGAGAGACCAGGGAGAGGGTATCGGTAGTCAGTAAAGGAAGATGTTAATGATGTTGATGCGATAGTAGAAATAGATGAGGAAGATTGGTGGGGAGAAGTTGGTGGGAACGGGTATTCGAATGGTTCTTGGGCGTCTTGAGAGTCATGTTGGCGTTGCAAGCCAATGATGCGTAGTCGTTCGACCCATCTGTAAAAGTGGGGGAGGAATGCACGTGAGAGTACAGAAACGATGAGGAGAAAGGCACGTACGCATCGGCACGATCAAGTGACTCCTTCACTACCCCTGTCACACCTCGCATCATGTCCAGACTTTCTGTCGCAAGTGTCAGTATATGCTGCGCAGCACGCGTAACCGCGCTAGCAGTTGGCGGGCGAACCAACCCGCTAGGTCGCTGAATTGTAATCGGAGACGACGCCCGACTAGATGCTGGCGTCCCGGATAGGGACCGATCAGGCCCCCCGGCACTACGTTCTCTCAGATGCCGACCCGCACGTCCACGGCGCGAAGCACTTCCGGTTCCACCCGCAGACGCCCCGGCAGCTGAATTAGCACCAGGCGCTCCGTCAGGTATACCTTGCATATGCGGGGAAACATTGGCGCTCGCCCACCGCTGTGGAAGGTGTAGGATGAACCCGCGCACGCGCGCGCGTGCAGGTTCTGGTAGTGCCCCGCCAGCGTACTTGCTTACAACATCGACAACTTGGCGGATGGTCTGGACAACATCCTTGCGCACATCCGTGAGTGTCCGCATGTGGGTAGGCGATACAAATGAGTCTCCCAAAGAAGACCCTATAGTACCATCTGGCTGGAGCGACGCAATGAAATCTCGCAAGATAACAATTTGAGCGTCTATGTGCGTGGTTGCATACTATGCCAAAGGGGGTTATCAGCACGAAAAAAGACAAGAAATAAAAAGAATACTTGCATGGAGCCACTGGAGACAGTATTTTAGTCGACGCATACTTTCCTCGCTCACGGCTGCACCGATCCCTCCAGCTTCAAGAAGGACGGCCTGCCAGCGACTTCGGTGAACAACCGCTTGTCTGCTTTGCTCCGAAGGTGCATCATGTGCTTGAGAGCCAGGGGTGGGTGTGCGGCTATCGGCCGTGCGTAACTCGTGAGGGCGTAAAGCAGGATCGTGAACTGCAACATGCCTCATTGGGGAAAGCAGCCCCAGCGCAAAGATAAGATCGAGCCTCACCATCATTGGACTCCGAAGCTTTTGGTTCGCTTCGTTCGAAACTTTGATGTTGCAGATGGTGGTATCGGGGTGTTTCGTCTACTTGCATCCTATCTGAATCTGCGCTCGATGGTCGACGATACCTCTCCAGCTGTTCATACGCCGCAATCAAAAAGTTGGGGTGATTCAGCGCCTACATTTTAAAGAGGCCGAGATGGGGTAAGCCTACCCTGTCGAGCTGCCTACAGGCAAACCCATCCAATTGCTCCACAGGAAGGCGTTCGATAACAGGGCGAGATATGCTTTTCACCGAGGACTCCATCATTTCAGCACCGTACTATAATACCGCAGTAAAAGGGACCAACAATTCAGTTTAGTGGACACATCAACTGCGCACCAAAAAGACCTAGGTGTTGCAGACGTACCTTTACGACACGCGAGCTCGCTTTGCCTTGTTCGTATGCCCGAAGGGCTGTGTTTACTAAGGGCAGGTTGGAGACACGAGACACGAAATCTGGAGGTACGTCTTGCTGGGCAGAGGGCGAATGCACGGTCGTGCTGGCATGATTGTTCGTCGCTGGATGTATAAAGTCACGGTTACAGCCCAGTACATGTGAAGCGACGATATGACTTGCGTGATGAGGAGCACCGTGCGCCCTTTTTCATATCCCCTAGTGCACGAATAGCGATGCGAACGCTCTCTGCTTCATCCTCGAGTGTATCCATCCTGGGAGGTGACGGCGAGGACGGAAGAGAAGGAGAACGGGTGTCTGGCATGGTTCCACGGACGAGACGATAACGAGGACGAGAAACAAGCAGCAGACACGTGCAGGACCGTCATGGAGGTCGATTTCACGTGTTTCTTGCGTCTGTATGTCAAGTTTTGGTTATCGTCGCTTACTTAACACGCCTGCCATATCCGGTCTTGCGGATCGTCACCAATTATGACGTCTAGGGCTTTCTGCTATGTCTTCTCACCGACTGTATGCCAATGAGCCCCCTAAAGATTGCGGTAGGGACCTGCAATATGAAATAGGTGTTAGTCTCTGGTGCTGTCCTGAGTAGCATTGAATGGCCCACTAGTACTACCGATCAGTGAGTCAGGAAGTGCCAAGGATGGACGAAACAGATTCGGATCGTCCGTCGTGCCCATATTTGTTAATGTGAGCATACCATTCCTTTCCCCCCTTCTGCGAGCATGATTGACATACCATGTGTTGATGACCTGATGAGCCCGATTTATTCCACTCATTCTGGTCAATTCTATTTAATGGAGCTTGACCTGGGATTTGGTGATACTGGAGTGATGGGGACTTATTTCGAGGAATCAGAATCGTCCCCTTTTCTACATACACAAATGTCTTCTCATTTCGCTCCATACCTCCTCCCTCGGTTGCACCACCGTCCTGTCACACAGTCAGCAATAATGTTGGGTCTTTCCATCTTCTTCTTCGACAACTGCAGACCCAAAGATGATGGCAATGTTAGCAATCCTAGAGTTCTTCTGCTTGGTGCTGGTTGTCTTAGTCACACAGTTACCCTTCACTTTTCCAGTCCCAAAACCTGCAACTCTTCACAGAGCACAGCATTTGATGGTGTAGGTCACACAGAGATTCAGGTCTGTCAGGGTGGCACATGTGTGATGTTGGGTAAGCAACAACCCAGGGCGTGATGAGATAAGATAAGATAAGAGAGTTGTTTAGAGTGAGTTTAGATCACACAGAGAATGGGGGGGCTAAGTGCCTCTTCTAGCCTTTGTTTTATTGGCACTTGCTCTAGTCTGCTTTATATACAGTACCTAGGGGACTACTCCCTAACTCCTTTCCCCTATAGTTCCTAGGGGGTTACTCCTTAGCTTACTGATCCTAGGGGATTGTCCCCTTACTTGTTACATAGGGGTAATAATTACTGAGGTGTAATTACTAAGCTACTACCTTAACATGGGAAAACTATGAATCTTGGAGCTGAATAGTCCAATCAGTTCTCTATTATGATTTCATTAAGAATAGAAATGGGTATTTCTATTGGCCATGCTGCCATCCCTACATCATTTAAGATCCCTTTTCTGATAGGGATAGAAAGGTAGACAGATTCAAGCAAAATATACTTGCTTATAAGAAGCCAGTTTCTGCAAGGGTCCTGGGAGGAGATCACTAGCTCTGTGACACCCAACTTATCAGAGAGTAACAAAGAAAGATCTTTTACATATAATTTGCATGTCCCAGAACAACATACATGGAGTCTGCTGGGGAGAACTCCAGATCTGGGTCTTCTGATCATCAGTGAATAATGATGGAAAATGCAAGTTTAATTCCAAAGATGTGGCATAGACCACTAGCATTCTCATAGGCTTTATCAAGGCCTTGCATGGAATGTCAGCCATGGTGTATGGGATCCTGTTAACATATGATAAATAACATTAAAGATACCCAGTATTACAGTTGTGAGGCTAGATTACATAAGTGTACATTATACTACACACTATGAACTCAGCTTAGTTTCTCAGTGAATTGACTGATGGTGCTGTTGAACATGTGCTCAGTGTAGCAGTGTGTGAGACACAGTTGCTATATATGTAGGAAGCAACAATAGTACATAGGTATAAAGTAGGTAGTTGTACTGTTGCATACATGACTGTGGCACACCTTATGTACATATATCAGGGTGGCTCTGAGACTATTATAATATAAATGTTTCTTGACCCCAAAACACTGCCATCTCCTGTAGTCAGTGGATAACTATCTGTAGTAGGTGAGTTAGGTAGCTTGTCCACTGTGCATTACAATGTTACATGTGATGCACAACATTATAGTGTGCAGTGAGCTACATATGTAGCTACCTAACTCACCTACTATAGATACTTATATATACTGACTATAGGAGATGGTGATGGTTTGAGGTCAAGAAGTACCTATATTATGTGCTCAGGATACCATTTATGTATATATACAGTGGGTCAGAAAACTGTCTGGATGTTTGCACATTTTGCACTAAATGCAATGTGCAGCAATAGCCACTAACCCTAGCTCTAACATTTCAGTGTATAAAATGAAGTACTCACTCTTGGTTATCTATCAGTCTATAGATCAAGGGATATGAATAAGATATGATCAAATGGCAGTTATTTCAAAATGATGACTCATCTGGACAGTTTTTTGACTTTAAGTTTTGGTTACATATGTTGGATCCTAGCATGCTGTAATATGATTGCATGCACTTGGTAAAGGTCCTATTATGCCACCTTTATATACCTGAGTGTGAAGAAACACATATCAAGTCTGCTATTCCATAATTATTTCCCCACCATTACCATAAAACCAATCTTTCCCTTTTAGAGAAAAAACATCACTTCTCACCTCTTTTTTGGTCTTTCATTTAGTAAGATTGCTTTCCAAACTAACCTAGTGAAGTCTACAGTGTGTCAGGTTCATCACATAATTCAACCAGAGAGACCTATGCTTCATGGGGACCATCCCTCTAAACTCACCCCCACCAACAAACAGGCTATTATTCACTTGATTGTTAATTACAAGGCCAAGCATGCTGTTCTGGCTAACCAATTCATTCATTACATCATTGTATCTCCTGTCTGCACCCAGGCTGTGAGAACCAGCCCAAGGGATGTCTCATTAAAGGGTATGGTAAAGAAGAAGGAACCCTTGCTTTCTAGTAATCCCAAGAACAGCAGGTTGGCCTTAGCTTTTAAGTATCAGTTTCTACTGTGGGAAATAGGAAGTGTGTTCTATGGTCATATAGGCCCCAAATCAACAGAATTGGGTCAGATGAGTGAGAGTATGCATAGAAAATGAAGGGGGTAAGGTTGCTTGCTATATAGGTTGCAAGTATAATTGAGTTTGAAGGAGGTTCACTAATGGCATAGGGATGCACATGGTTGAATGATGCTGGGACTTGAGTGTGTTTGAGCATAGAATGGATGCTGAACAGTTTATGGACATTTGGGGGCAGGGGTCACAAAAAAACATGGGAAATCTAAGATCTTCCCCATTTGCTAGCAGAGGAAAGTGTAGAGGAATGGTCCCCATGAAGCATAGGTCTCTCTGGTTGAATTATGTGATGAACCTGACACACTGTAGACTTCACTAGGTTAGTTTGGAAAGCAATCTTGCTAAATGAAAGACCAAAAAAGAGGTGAGAGGTGATGTTTTTTCTCTAAGAGGGAAAGATTGGTTTGATGGTAATGGTGGGGAAATAATTATGGAATAGCAGGCTTGATATGTGTTTCTTCACACTCAGGTACATAAAGGTGATATAATAGGACTCATACCAAGTGCATGCAATCATATTACAGCATGCTAGGATCCAATATATGCAACTAAAACTTAAAGTCAAAAAACTGTCCAGATGAGTCATCATTTTGAAATGACTGCCATTTGATCATATCTTATTCATATCCCTTGATCTATGGACTGATAGATAGCCAAGAGGGAGTCCTTCATTTCATACACTGACATGTTAGGGCTAGGGTTGGTGGTCATTGCTGCACATTGCATTTAGTGCAAAAGGTGCAAACATCCAGACAGTTTTTTGACCCACTGTACACATATGACATTACAACTGCTTGCTTTGTATCTACTATTTTTGTTACCTACATATATAATAAATGTATCTTACATGCTGTTACACAGAGTATATGTATGTTCAACATTAGTCACCTACTAAGTTTATCTACAGGTCCTCACTATGCAGTTGCTATCTACCAACTTCCATAGATCCAATTTCTGTAACACTTGAGCCAAAACAGTCCCTCACTATAATTTTCACACTATATGCACAAGCACACTTGATTATATAATACATATTTTGTACAGTGCCTACTATATTATGCCATCCCTCAATGCATTCCAACTCCAGCCTCATCAACCTGTAATGGCTGCTACTTTTTTCCTTGTTTTTACAAATGTTTCATTCATAGTTAATAGTAGCATACACTCTTTAGGACATATTTACTCACAGTCACATGACTTACAGTAGGTAGTGCAGTCTAGACTCATGGCCTAGG